>JAEANM010007098.1:0-18020 GCA_017656035.1 Myanophis thanlyinensis
CCTGTAAAGTGGAAAAAAACAAAAGGAGATTTCTTCTAACAACCGATTCTCTGAACTGCTTAGAAAATTTACTACCGATTCTAGCAAACCTGCTAGAACCTGCTGGATTTCACCTCTGCTTCTAGTCCAAACCCCTGCTCAAGCGGGAGACCCTATACCATTTCAACTAAATGGTTGTCCTATCTCTTTTTAAAAGCCTCCACTGATGGAGCACGCACAACTTCTAAAAGCAATCTGTTCCACTGATTGATTGTTCTCATCATTGGAAAATTTCTTCTTAGTTATAGATTACTTCACTCCTTGGTTAGTTTAAATCCATTGTTTCTCATCTTGCCTTTTGAAAAAGAGTTTGATCCCCCTCGTCTTTGTAGGAGCTACTCAAATATTGGAACACTGCCGTTGTGCCACCCTTAGTTCTTCTTTTCATTAGATGAGACATAACCAATTCCTGTAACCATTCTTCATATGTTTTGGCCTCCAGCCCCCAGTCATTCTTGTTGCTCTTCTCTGCACTCTTTCCAGAGTCTCAATATTTTTTTATATTGTATTTTGTTTTTTATATTGGCCAGAACTGGATGCAGTATTCCAAGTGTGGACTTACTAAGGCTTTGTAAAGCGATACTAGAACCTCACATGATCTTGATGCTATCCCTCTAATACTATCATTATATTAATTGCACAGTGATTATATTAATGTTATATTAAACATTTCTTCAGAGAGTAAGTATTGCCTTGGCACTGTATCACTTTCAGTATGAACATCATGGGGTTGTTTTTTTAAAAAAGGTAAGAGCATTGGAGCAAGATCTGTAAATAATGTGACAAGATAATATTTAAAATTCACCTCAAAGGTAACAGGAGGGATAAGTGAACGTCGATGTGTTGGATCCGGCCCCTCAATCAGTACTCTTTTCACCTATAAAAATATAAGAATGAATAATTCTACCTGACAGTCTCAAACTTCAACAGAAGGAGACTTTAGGAGATAGATTACATTTATTATATAAGCTGGCTGAATTAGCCATGACAATGGTTAAGTTAAGTTTAAGTTTATTTGATTTATATACCGTCCCCTCTCCCTAGGGACTCGGGGCGGTGCACAACCAATAAAAAACATAGATACATAAATAACAATTTAAAATCCCGTTTAAAATAATTAAATGATGGCTGTCTATTAAAAAGCATTATCATTATAAAATTTAAATTTCAATTAAAGTCGGTTAAAAATATTAAACAATTAAAAATATAAACAATTAAAAATAATTTAGTTTAAAATTAATTCAAATTCAAATTCAAATTAAATTTAGTTTAAAACCCCTAGGTATCAGGCCAGGCCGGCTCGTTGAAATAAATGGGTCTTCAGGGCACGTTGGAAACACCGGAGATCCGTAATAGTACGAATCTCCGGAGGGAGTTCATTCCACAGGGAGGGTGCTGCCATAGAGAAGGCCCATACCCTTGGGGCTGTTAGACGACACCGTCCCGACGATGGAACCCCGAGGAGGTTCAATGGTCAATGAGATGAAATGAAAAACAAAACATTCTAACTTCTTAGAGCTCCAGATTGTAACTGTAGGAAGGTCAATTCTCATATAATAAAGTAATTAATGCTTATCTACAGTTTCTAGTCTCCAGCATCTCTAAGAATCTTAAATGCATATGACACATGACCAGGTTATTTTCTGAGTTAATTCACACAACAATAAAAAAGCCGCCAAAATGAGTAACTGGTTTTCAAAATGCAGATTTGGCAATTTGGCACATGAGTGCTTAGGAAGATTACATATTTCAATTCCTATCTAATATAAGAAACAATGAGACATTTTTTTAAAAATAAAGTATTAAAAATAAACAAAAATATTTAAATAAGA
This sequence comes from Myanophis thanlyinensis, assembly GCA_017656035.1. Classification (NCBI taxonomy): domain Eukaryota; kingdom Metazoa; phylum Chordata; class Lepidosauria; order Squamata; family Homalopsidae; genus Myanophis; species Myanophis thanlyinensis. Next base: position 1,872 of record JAEANM010007098.1, read on the forward strand.
AGATATAGTACATCTGAAGATTAAGTGGCAGCCTGAGAGAGATCTAAAATTCATTGTACCTTATCCTCTATGGAAGAAAGCAAACTTGTCAACTGAACCAATTTTGCACGATTGACATCAAAGGATGGCTAGTAAGAGTTGGCATAGAAAAAGAAAAGTATAAGAACAAAAGGAATACCATTTTCCAATAAGTCTGGCATTTTATCATCTGCATATATATTTCAGAAAATATTGTAACCTTATATTATCCCCAGTGAGTGATCAGTAATCTGAACATCAGACTAGAATGGAACTGAATTTGCTTAAGTGCAAAATCAAGTGCTTTAATGAGAAGAAGTTGCAAATGATGGAAAGTGATCTTGTAATTATGGGTCTAGAGCTAAGCCGTGCAGACAAAATACTAACATTATACAGATGCAAGTAAGATTTTCCACGACTTCAGACACAAAAGAACTTTAGATGCTTCATTTATCAGGGTGGGTGGAAAGAAAGTTTTTCCAGCAGAACACAGGAAGAGGTGAGCATATGAAATGGTGAAGCTATTGTGTATATACCAAGACAGACTATTTGGGCAGATTATTATGGATCATCCTAGAGTTGTCTGTATCCACTTTCTTCAAACAGGTGGAATCACATTGTAACTCCCAGAATAGCTGGGCTTCCACTAAACTACAGGCCTTCATCTTCAGCAACAATGAAAAATATAGCATTCAGAGATAAACTAACCAATCTGCAGTGCTGGGTCAGGGACCAAAATTTATTAAGCTGAGAGAAAATAGTAATAGTATAGATCAGGGGTCGGGAACCTTTTTGACTCAGAGAGCCATGAAAGCAAAATATTTGGAAATTTGTTTCAGTAAGAGCCATATAATTAGACACACCGCAGAACCTGCTCTCTCCACAAAGGCGAATTTGTGAATAAATCTTGATAAAATAAAAAATAAATAAAATAAATCCAAAATGGCAGCCGCCACTTTGCCCTCTTCCAAAATGGCGGCCGCTGCATCGCTCGCCCACAAAGGTTGCCGGCCAGCAAGGGAGGCTGCTTTGAACACATGTGGCCTCCAAAATGGTGCTGTCTCCCATACAGGGTCCCCAGGTTGTCTGAAATAGTTGTTGGGGCCAGAGAAGGCGTTTTTCAGCTTCCTCGTGTGTCATCCAAAATGGCGGCCGCCACGCTGCCCATTTTCAAAATGGCAGCCGTGATGTCACTTGCCCACAAGGGCTTCCAGTGACGAGACTTATTTTTTTGGCGAGCCAGATGAAATTCTCAAAAGAGCCACACCTGGCTTACGAGCCATAGGTTCCCGACCCCTGGTATAGATCATTCACTTATAAGTTTAAAACAGTTAAATTATTCCATTATGGTAAGCATTTCCAGATAGTGTGAATGTGGGAATAAGCGTCTAGAGTTTCATACTTTAATATTAACATTTAAAAATGGGCTCAGTAGAAAACTGTAACCTAATCCAGGTCTCTCAATATTAGTGTTAGAGGACAATGGCTAGATACATGTCCCAGTTGTCCCACACTATCCATAAGTGCAGCAACACATGATAATAATGAAGATACGAGGTTATCAATCCATGACTCCTTGTGGTTTGGTCACGAGCAGTCGCATACATATTTCACTGCATTTCGTAACATGTATTACTGTGCATGTGATGAATAAAATTTGATTTGATTTATTTGATTTGATTGATTAGGTTATACATATCCAGGAGGCATTCTCGCTGGCATTGCAATAAAATATAGAAGAAGGCTAATGACATTAAAAACATTGCGCACTTCTCCAGATCACCTGAAGAATGAATGCAGCTCCTACCTATTGCTGGAATACTGCTAAGTAGCCCATGGTAAACATAATACAATTAAGAAACAAACTGGGGGAGGGAGATTTCAACTAAGAAGAATGCTTTGTTAATTATTGCCATATATTCTGTAACCTCCCCCGCCTTTTAGTTGATATGGATTCTGAGACATATATTGCCAATTCCATGAAATCATACCTGAGAATGTCGATGGGTACCCAGGGAAAGTTGCTGATCAAACACCATCTGTACAGATTCCAGAGAAGGTAAAGTCCGAGACAACTCACTGAAATGCAAAAGCCATCTATATAAAGACTTCATTTTTATAACAACTTGGTTATGCAGTACTATATTAGCATTCTCCAATATTGCCCTTTCTAAATCCATTACGATGACAGGTTCCAAAATTCTCCAGTCAATCAGCAAATAGCAATGAAAGAGTTTAAGATGCTCTACCAGTTTTCAAATAGCTTTAGACTTCTACATTTTAACAACATATTCTGCATTTCTTTTTGGTTCAGCTCCAATTTGATTGAAAATAAGCAACATTGGCTTAGTTACATGGAGGTTTAGCTTGATCTGTAGACCCTATGGCAGTGTTTCTCAACCTTGACGACGTTAAGATGTTTGGACTTCAACTCTCAGCTTGCCCCAGCCAGTTTTGCTGGCTGGGGAATTCTGGGAGTTGAAGTCCAAACATCTTAGTCGCCAAGGTTGAGAAACACTGCCCTATGGCCTTTGACTCCCCACTGGACAAAATTCCTCCCTCAGCCGTACTCTTAGTTCTTAAGCTTTAGCACATGGAATGCTGGTCTAATGATTTTGAATTCCCATGTTAAGAGCTCAGGCCAAAAGAGCTATGACTTCTAAGTAACTAGTCAATAATTTATAAAAATAGTTATAAACAGAATTCCCAAACTGTTGATATTGAAATATGCCTACAAATGAACTTGTGATTACTTGAAGAGTCCTTTGCAGAGTGCTGTAAGTAGTTTCTTCAGCTGAGGGAGATTCCATGAGCCCAGTTGTACATTTTCAAGATCAGTAGTTATATGAACTCTCAAATAATCCTGGATAAGTTTGAGATGCTCTTCTGGAATGCTGTGGAAGAAAGAAACAGCTTGAAAACGAAATCAAGAATTAAAGTTTATGTACCCCAATTTGAACAAATGGGAGAACAAGTCCGTGGTGAGAGGGAATTGCAACAGTTTTGTATAGCTCCTATTTCAATTTCTTACTAGTGAGGAATAAAGGCAGGAAAGAGACAAAAGGAAAGAATTGTGTCAGAAAGGAGCTCTGCTCACCTGCTGACAAGGAGGAGAAATATGTGGCCTTCCAGATGTTATAGATTGCCAATTGCTACTTTGTCACTAATGTAGGATGATGCCAGGTTTAGTTCTAGAAGAGCTGGATCAGATGCTTTCTACTAATGATTTAAAATTTAATTTTCAAAAGACTGAAATGCTCAGGGCAAAACTATATAAGCTAACTATTTAAATAGTTAAATATAAATTTAAACAATTGTAGAGCAGCATCTATCTTTTGCTTTCAAAGTGCTTCAGTAATGCTAATAAAGAGGATTAGTAGAATTATTCCATTACTGAAGATGGTTTAAGAGGAGCTTGCTTAAGCCTCCTTATACATTTACAGAAGGAACACAAATTAAAGAACTCCCTGATTTGAACTAGTGTGTATCATATGAGTGTGTTATTCCGAACAATGTTGGAAGTGAAAGGGTGGAGTGAAGGAGGGATAGATCATCTAAGCTTTCTCCCAAGGAAGCTCATGTAAGATTGCAGCCCAGGGGATACGTTTTCTTTCATCAGTTTCTTGTTTGCTGATATATCGTGCAAGAATAGCTTGTTTTACCAAAGGAGGAAGGCTTTCTTCCTGTCTACCACCCACACAAAACCAAACCTCCTAACCTTTTCCTGAGAGAACATCCAGCCAGCAAATTTGTTGCTATCTATAAGATAATTTTGCACCCCACCCTCATATCAAGTGGGACCACCCTTTTGAATTATCTGCCTCTAATATGGTCACTAAAATTGCTGGATTCCTAATCATTTTAGAAATGAACAAAAATGGATCATTTCCAGTTTCCATTTCTGCTATCATTGCAGCAGTACAAGCAGAAACATTTATCTAGTAAAAATTGGTCTTCTATTTTTACAAAAGGGAACAGAAAAGCGTACGAACAGGCTGGCTGTATCAGCCAAGACTCGTTTTTGATTCTCACAACACACAACCAGATGCTCTGGGGTGCTTCTAAGCAAGATGCGGAGACAAACTCTTCCTAAGCTGTTATTTCCCTGTATAGAGTGTACTGCCTTGATGGACAGAAAGAAGATCTGTTACAAAGGCAACAACCAGATAAACATGAGTTGAGCCCAGAGCAAGAAAGAGATTTATAAAGATGCCCCTCTCCCCTATTCACATGAAATAAAAGAGGGAGGAGAGAAAGTACATTCGGCCTTGCAAAGGTTTTGTGTTACTATAGCTGTACTAATAAAAGTAACTTTAGGCCCCCACACTGTGTCTGTTTCTAAGTTTGATATATGTATAAGGGTGACATCCAGCATTCTGGAATTATGTTGTCCCCAACATTCATTCCTCAAGACCAAAATACTATAAAGACATGATTTTTGTAAATTTATTCAACAGAAATGACTTTCACTGATTAATTATATGCTATGTGAATAACTGCTTCCTTCTTTCTTACTAAAATCTCCATCCAAACAACTTTGCTTGTTGGCCTTGATCTTTGAGTATTTTTGTCTATTTTTTTCAGTCCCATGCATGATTTTATATATCTCAGTTATATCTTCTCTTAAGTGCTTTTTTCTGAGCTAAAGAGTCACAAGCATTCTGATCTTCTTGATATGGAAAGTGTCCTGCACTCTCCCCACCCCCTTACATCTATTATATTTTGTTAAGTGCCCAACCAGACTTGGGCACAGTACTCTGGATGAAGATGTATCATACATTTGTGTAAAGAGATGATGATGTTGGCATTTTTAGTTTAAATCCCTTTCCTTATTACTATAACATGGCATTTGCCTTTTCCACAGCTGTCACAGAATGAGCTGACATCTTCATTGAGCTACATCCTGACTAGTTTCAAACAGCTTGGACTCCATCAATGTTTATATAAAATTAAAAGTTTGCCTCATTATTTTTCACTTATAAATTGACTTCCATCTGCCATTTCATGCATTTTAAAATGATGCTTACGGAGTTGCCTACAATTGCTTTTGGCTTTTATCACACTGCATAATATTATGTGTAAACTTACACAAGATAATTTAAGAACAGTTTTAAAGCTTATATTTTAGGCACTCAATTTCTTATTTTTTCCACAAACAAAATTGTCCACTTATTCCTATTCATTGCTTTCTGTTTTTTTAGCCAGCTAACAAGTCATAAAAAGATAGTATACCTTATCTCACAACTGATAAGTTTAGACATTTCCACCCATGTTGATGAGCCACAAAAATAAAACTTAGTAAAGCAAGATCTGGATGTTTCTCCAGCATGACTTCTTCCTCTCTATGCCTAGTTATTCTTTGATTGTTAATTGTACTAATTTGACTAGAACAGATGTTAAGTTCACTTGTCAGATTTTTCACATCTTCCTTTTTAAAAAAAACACCTAGTGTTCCATGGATTATCTTCTGGTCTTCAGCATTGAGTTTTATTTGAATGATCAGTTACATCTTTAAGAACTCTTGGTGGGGTGCTAGGAGTGAGTTATTACAAAAATATCCACTATCCTAGAATAGTGGTTTTCAAACTGTTTCAGACCATGGGAACATCATTATTAAAAAATAAATAATTTTTTTTGGAATACCCAGAGAGTTTCTGAATGTCAGCTGATAAACACTGCCAGATAAGCTCTTTGCAAGAAACTGAGGAGGGAAAAGGAAAACTTTCCCCAAAAGTCTTTTTTCTGGTCCTGCAGAACCTATTCAATACCTTGACTACATGGAACCCTTTTAGAAAAACAAATTCCTAGAATATGTTATCTTCCTGCCTGAGAAAATCATACTGCAATATTTTAGCAGATCAGTTATTACTCCTGAATGTCTATTACAGTAAAAATTATATAATTTATGTCAATTTACATTGTTTGCATATTAGGCAAAAATGCAATTTGTGTAATGAAGTTACGATGTAAATGATGTAAACTACCACAGACATAAAATACAAGTAAATTTTACTGGGTTCTTTGGTTGAAACAAAGAGCTCATGCATTACTTGGAGAGGATATTTACACAGAAATTTGGTCCATTACATCTGTAGTCTGCTAAGAAAGATTTGTTAAAGTTTCACTGTACATAATTCTTCAGTAAAAAGACAGAGGCAAAGAGTTCATTCCTTTTCTCTGCAAGTTCCTCATCATCCCTGAGGAAACATTTAACAATTTTGTCTAAAAACTCAATTCTTAGAAATTCTTATTCTTCTCTTTGATTTTTGTTTGCCTCTGGGTTTTTTGTTTTTGTTTTTTGGCATTCCATATTATCATTGTACACTTTTTTTCCAGAGGGCTTCTTTTTAACTCATTAGGACAGGTTTTCCATTTCCTGAAGGAATCTTTTACAGTTTCCTTTACAAAGAAATGCTCTGGTCTGTTCCTAGAGTTGTCTGGAAATGTTTTTTTTTTTTTTAAGAGAACTGTGATAGGAAATGAGAAAAATTCCAGACTTTCTTATTCTTCTTGAGAGAAATGGTGATAGATCTTACTTGCTGGTATCCTGGTGCTGTAATCGCTGGAGCAAGGTTTCAGAAAGAGGTGGTTTGCTAACTTCTGCCATCTGGACATAATCATTGGTTAAAAGCTCTTCCCTTGTTTCACTTACTGGAACTGAAATGCTGCGTGGAGGTAATACCGGTGGAATAGGCAAAAAATCTGTCACCAAAACAAGATATACATACATTGTGAATTAGGGACTCAAAATGCTACTTTAATTGTTTAAAACATTCTACTTTTCAATGGGGTGCTATTCTTACCAGAGAATACTTCTCTATATGGTAACCTCTATGTATGTTGTTATGGTATAATCTGTGGTGGAATTCGATTTTTATTTACTACCGGTTCTGTGGGTGTGGTTTGGTGGGTGTGGTTGGGGGGGTCATGTGACTGGGTGGGCAGTTTCTGTAAGCAGGGCAATAAAGATTAGGCTAGAAACAACACCAGAATGTTTTTTTTCCTGCCTTCCTTAGAGTATTAACCCTGTAAAGTGGAAAAAACGAAAAGAACTGCTTAGAAAATTTACTACCAGTTCTAGTGAACCTGCTAGAACCTGTTGAATTTTACCTCTGAGTACAATGACAGCTCGATAAAGATTTTGGTGACTTAAGTGTAAATCCTCACATAGACATGAAAGTAATTGTATGACTATGGTATAGTCCATATATTTCAGCTTAATCTATTTGGGGAGAATTATCACATTGTGTCAGATAATGGAAAAAGAAACAACAAAATAAAATTTAAAGTGGTGTGTGCATATTTAAAAGGGAAACAGGAAAAAGGGAGGGAAGGGGGAAGAAGGAAAGTAAGGGAAAAATGAAAAGAAAATACATAGAGTTATGAAAGATTATTTAAGACTTAACATCACCTAATTTAGAGAAGGAGTTTATATTTAATCAGGTTTCAGACTGCCTAGGTATTCTGTTATATATGGGAAAATATACATTTCTCACAGATTTCTATTAAAAGGCAGCATAGCAATACAGGAACTACAGTTTCAATTTCTTCCTTATCCACAAGGGACAGAGCCATAACTCTTTTGGTATGTTATAGAATCTTCAGGAAAGGATATTATAGGGAGAAAGAGTAAATGTTTTTCTGGTGTTTTGGGAGAGAATATTATAGAGGCAGTGTGGAGGAGAAACATTTCTAATGGATTCAATGAATTAATATATGGTGGAGCCTGGCCATTTTTTTTTTTTTTTTGCAGGGTCATATCTCTGGCATGTTGCTTACAAAATGCTTTAGCCTAATCAAATCCCATTGGAATTAATACATGGGGAGAATCCACAATGGCTTAAGATGGTTGCAAATAATTTTCACTAAGAACTCTAAATTTGTCCTGAAAAGTCAAAGAAGCCAGAAAACCTGGATTGAAAATTAGTTGGAGCTAATGCTATTCAGATATGGGTTTTAAATTTTAATTGGAATATTCCAGCTTCAGAGTTGAGTTGGGAACACAACAAGGAACCAAAGATAGATTCCTTAAGAAGCTGGATTGTATAGCTTCTAATAGTTGTTATATGCACATATTGTATTTGAATCCATAGGACAACTACGATATTATTTTGATCTTACTTCTTGTTCACCAGGATGTAATGACATGCATGCACACAAACCTCAATATAACAACTTCACTTCTGACCTTCTTTTTTAGGAATTGAATTTGGGACAATAGGATAAAAAACAGTTCTGATATATTTGAAGGCCTCAATTTGTTCCATAGCATTCCCATTTATTTCTCATTTATGATTGCATCTAGAAGCTTAAAAAGACCATAATATCAATTTCTTCATAATTAATAATTAAATAGTTGACCATGCAGTAAGAAGCAATTGATTTTAGACCTCTCCTCAAACTAATGTCTGAAATAGAAATGATGGCTGCACCAGCTGCATACAAGTGATGAGTGATAGGGCTACCAGTCAGGTTTGGAGAAAGATGTTCTAATTTTGTGAGATGTGCCCCATATCATTAATATATAAATTAAATAATAAGGAGACTAGACTATAATCTTGCTTTACACCCTTATAAGTAGGCATCAGGCCAGAAAGATCTCTTGGCGGTCAAGTCTTATTTGAATATAAGTAATGTTATGCCCTAATAAGTTCTAATAAGTATCAACAGAAGATCTCTCCAGTTTCAACCTCAATGTTGAACCCGAAGTTGACATATGTGTAGTGACCAATGTTGAAATTTATTTTATTGGTGAATGTGACTTTTGTGGGATGTTTCTACTTTGTAATATTATGTGGTGTAATTCCAGTTTGTGTCAGATCCGGAATTACAACAGACTTTGCCAATTTGTTGATTACCTAAAATAAAAGAACTTTGTCTTTGAAGATGGACTTTGGATTACTTTTTGGGTTTGGGTTTCATCACTTGGAAACCTGACACCCAAACATTCATTGGAGATTAAGTTGAAGATTGTTTTAAAACCAATTAAAGCCATATACAACCCCCACCCCCAAAATGGGGGGAAAGTTTCTCAGTTAGATGTTGTAAGGCTAAGCATTGGTCCATGACTGATCTCTCTCTATCATGATCCCAGCTGGCTCTTCTGCAAATGTGTTTTCCTCTTCTGACCAGTCAATTAATTTCCAGTAAAAATTCTCATGTGGAAGGATCTATATCTCAGTGACATAAAATATGATTGAATCTGAAGAAAAAACTTTAATAGGCAAATGAAAGCTAACATTACATGTTGTTCTGGAATCTATTTCTGTGTTCACATCAAGTGTTTATTGTTGAAAAACATGAGGCACCAGAACTATAATGTGATCTTTCCAGGCTGTTCCACAGTTGGCTGATCAGCTGGGATGCCCCAGTTGTGTGATGTCCTCTTTCTCTGAAGTAAAAAGTTGGTCTTCTCTAGATCCATCCACAGTCCAGAATCATGAAGATATGATTCTCATATTTCATTCATGCACATAAATACACTCCTCCATACTTTCCTCTATATATGTAGAGATTAGAGAAAGGTAGCAGCAGGGTTGTATCCATTTTCCTCCCGCTTTTCTCCAAGAATTTAAAAAAAAACACAAAAAACCTCAATGATAACATTCTCCTTTCCTCTCTCCCTCCCTCTTTCTACAGAGTTTATTAAAAGAGCAGAAGCTCACTTCATCAGATGCATTATGTAGCTGGACTGATGCAGATTTAAATTTAGATGAGCACGCAGGGAGGGAAAGAAAAAAAGAAAGTTGTTTTATGCAGATGCAGGTTACATGGGAAAGTGGAATTAACAGTCTAGATGCAAAGGGTATATAACAAGTGGTCACACAAGGTTGCACCTATGAAGGCATCAGGGGAACCACAACCTTCAGAAAAGGGGCACAGTAAACAAGAAGTGGAGATCAGAAATAAAGATAAACTATTGTTGAAATTAAAGCCCTCTGAATATGGAATTGTAGGTGTTAGAGATTGTATGGGAAATAAAAGCAGAAAGGAAAGAAGACTAGAAGTTATAACAGTAGAGAGTCAGGTGGGCAAAGAAGGATGGAAGTTTGGCTAGGAATGAAAAATGAGCCACCAGAAGGAAGGAAAGAAAGAAATGGGTACAGTAAAATAAAATAAAAAATAAAAAAATCAAAGTGTAACGTGAAAACACAGCAGATCTTTTTCTTTCCTACAGCAGGAAAACATAAAGAGAAGAAAATGGGGGTGTTATTTTTGAGCTTCTGATGCAACAGATTTCCCTTTCTCCAGCAAGGTCACCTGCTTTAGAGGTAAGACTTTTGTTTCTAATAGCTCTAGCATCATATCTACATTATGGTTAAAGGTTTATTTCTCTTTTAATCACTTGTATTTCCACCCAGTGGTTGGAATAATATTAATAGAAAAATCTATTAATTTGTATAGCCACAAGATCGCTATTATTTCAATTGGGATTTCCCTGGAAGAGAGAGGGAAGAGTATCAGTGAAGACTCCCCTGTGGATGAAGCCATGGCACCAGCATGTTTAAAGGACTATATTGTATGTAAGAACCAGTGGAGAGTCTACATAGGATTCACATGGAAAATAGTTCTCCAATTTAGGATTAGTCTGATTTAGGTTGAGGCTACAGCTGTGTCAAGTGTATAATCTTGTGAGCTTCTGAAACAGAGTTAAAGCTTTTCTCCTCTGAAAAGTTTTGTATATTGTAATTAGAGTTACAGATGTGCTTTTCATCTGTTTGCTTTTAATTGGAATTTAATTGGGATTCTATTGCTTTAACCTCGTTTTGGAGTTTTCACTTTGTAAACCATTAGAAGAATATATTGCCAGATATGTTTCTACTGCCATGTCAGAAGAAGCAAGGCAGAAACTTCAAGTAAGATTTTGTGCTTGCATACATACATCTAAAATGTACTGCCAGAGAAACTTTAAAAATCTAATAAAAGCAATATTAAATAGGTATCAGTTTGACAGTATGATCAGTGAAGAGAATAATCTCTACACACAGTACAATTCAAAAATAAAAACAAACATTTTAAAGAGAATTATGGTTTAGCTTGGTATTTATGACTAAAAGTAAGACAATACTCAAAACTAATAGAGCAATAATCTTGGATTATTTTATTACATTTTTTGACACACAACATAGAAATACCTCAAAGTATATAATTAGGAGACTAATAAAGGGCATTCACTACTTTTTGAAGGACAGGATGAGATAATATTCTTGTATTATATTAATTATGGTTGATTGATAGGCAGTGTTCTGTTTCAAATAATTGTTAGAGATAATTGTTAGAGATATTTAACTTTAAAGTTATATTCCTTAATTCAAGAGGTCAATTCATTTCCACTGTACAAACTGATTACTTCTTGAAAATTGACAACTTTGGATTAGTAATAATGTAAATTACTATTTTTTTGAACTTCTTACCCAGATCTTCTTCTAGGTCATCTGTTGTCTCCTCTTCTTCATGCGGGACTGGGAATTTAAGGCTCCGGACCAGCCCCATGTTCTCTTTCTTGTAAAACTCTATCAGTTCATCTAAGTTGTTGAAATATTGCACTGGAACACCTTCACATGCCTAAAGGTGCCACAAATATATACAGAGAGACAAATATTGCTGGAGATTTTTCAACCAAATAAGCATATTGAAGTGGTTAATAAGACCCTTAGCAATACAGTGAAAGCACAGCAAACACAACGCTTACCATTTTTTAAATACACCTTTTCCCATATTTTCAGCCAGAATTATGTTTTGTAACAATTTATGTCTAAGCAGGAATTAAGTGCTTTCTTTGGATTAAGTGCTTTCTTTGGATCCTAAAGCCCATTCTTCATATTCTTCCTCTGTTTTTCCTTTACTTTACTTGTAGATTGATCCCCAAAATAGCTATAAACAACGGATAACTCAAACAGTGAGATGAATGCCATATAAATTTAATAAATAATAACTAATTTGGTTTACTTTATTAATCACAGATATTACTTTAAGGTATGTATGCTGTACCAATAAGGTGACTCATTTTATTTCCTGGTCTCTTTCATCCAGACCAATCAATGTCAGATACCATGCTAAAAACAACAGAAGCTTGAACGTGATGAATTCCAATCCAAGAGGGAAAATAACCCCTCTTTGCCTTGAAAGATGAATGGCATGAAACAAGACTATCTTGCAGGTACCCGTAGCAAGATCACAGGCACATCTAATCTATACACGCACTTCATCAGTGCAAATTCTGCATTCTCTCTCCTCTCCCACCTGTCAGTCTCAGCTTCAGTGCTTCAAGATAACTGATTTTTTTCTAGCCATTCAAAGAGTTCTTTCTGTGTTCTGTCTAAAGTGGACAGAAGTGGAACACAACTAGTTCTTTTCTGACAAAAGAGTCATGCAATCTGTTTGAAGCAGGGCTGCATCTTAATCTGTTCGGCTGTTCAGGACCTTAAAAGGTAACAGTGACATGGGATAAGCCTGGAGGGAAAACAAATGAACATTTAACTTGCCCCCCAAGCTTCTTTGGGTTCGGATAGACAAAAGATGCTTAACAAGTTTTACTGCATTTTGATAAAAAGTGGAAATGTGGATAGCCACAATTTGGCATATGACCTTTGAGCATTTAGGATGCAAAAACAGATGCTGGGTTAAAGATGTGTGCACGTTGTTCACATGTGCAGGTTGTCTGTTGCTCCCTCTGGCCTTGATTAGGTAAAGCATCTCATCTACTGTACCTCTTTCTTTTTTAGCTGGTTGGGAATAGTGGCTGAAACTGTTGCATTGCCTTGGTGTTCTAGGAAGAGCAAACCATGCAGTTTTCCATTTAACTGAACTTCAATTAATATCTGCAAGTGCAGCTATTTACTGTTTCACATTACTCTCCCCCCCACCATTGTCCCTTCCTCTCTATTTTTATTTTCCATTTTCAAATACTAAGTGCTTCAATTCTTTGTAATTATGATTCAGATAGAAACAACTTCCTCATTTTTTCTTCACTTTTTTTAAAGATTCAAAATGATCTAAGATAATGGAAACATGATAAAAAAAGTGTTAGCTGTTGGACCTAGAGTTGACAAATTTACCAATTAAAGTTTCACTTGGTGTATGTATGTATGTATTTAGTTAGTTCAAACATTTTGTATAACATTCAATTAAAAGCAAACAAAGCAAAATACCACTCACATAAGATCACAAAATCTCCAGAACCGGAAAGCCTACTAACTTGAAATTTGGCACATATGTTCCTCTTGGCTTCTAGGTGCTCACTAAGAAAGGGTTTTTCGAAATGACCATCAGGGCATTAGTATTTCGTATATTATTATTAACACACTCTGATGCTAAGGAGTTCTACTCCCTCTCCCCACCTGAAAATAAATCTGTTCCAACTGCCACTTGCCTCACATTCCGTTACCTCAATTCAAACTGGCACATGCTCCACTCCTTCACTCAGGAGTGGGCTGGGGATCCTACAGTACTAAACATCACTACCTCACCAAAATATCTACTGCTTCCAGACTCAAGGCTGCAGGAGAGATATTTCCTATGAGTTTCAATCACCCACCACCACTGAGCCAATGGGTTGTAAACTAAATTTCTCATGCATAGTGTCCCAGCCCCAAATTACTTCTTACACTGATCTCCTCAGTTCAGATGAATCTGTTCCTTCTACTGTAACACCAGTTAAAGGGAAAAGAGGGGAAAAATACAGGAAAAGATTTACAGATGCGATTAGGAAAACACAAGTAAGGGAAGCTGGCAAAAGTATTGCCAAACTCATCCCCAAGTCGGTAGACAGGCTGTAATAAAGTATGCATCTAATAACCCCTATGTTAATCAGTCACAAATAAGATCAATGCCTTGGATTAATAAGTATTTCTCTGGTTTTAAATATGAACCTCAGATTGATTAACCCCTCCAAAACTGTGCAATGGCACCAGGCTTCAGGTGAAGACTTTGTACAAACATGTAATCGAAGCCACGATTTTCACAGGCATCAATCAGGGAGAAACTGTTTTCATACCCTGAATTCTTCTGATCCCATCAGACTATCACTTTGAGTTCAAACGTCTACAATTTCCTGTTAAGGTGTGCTACGCCACCTAATAAGGCCCAGGGACAGACTTTGAAAGTGATTGTTGTGTATTTGACCAGTGACTGTTTCTCCCATGGCCAGTTGTATGTGGCATGCTCCAGAATCAGTTCACCTGACAGCCTGGTCATCCTCCAGCCAGAGAGCAAAACCAGGAATGTTGTTTACAGGAAGGTCCTGAATCTGAGGGATGAATTGAAAGTCTATGTCATGCAAGTAATTAGCCTGGCTACGTAGACCAAAAAACCAGGTTGCTGGTGGGATTAAAGAGTTTAAGTCCATCTATTTTATTGTTTGTTATCCCTTATGTGTTTCAATCACCAACTACCACTGAGTCAACGGATTGTGAGCTGAATTTTTCCTGCATAATCTGAAATTTCGTCGTGAAGAACGGGTATCCAGCTAGTTAATAATAGTTATAGTTATGATTTTGAAGTTATGTGATGCTTATTATATTTTACTGGTGATTAAAACCATTTGTTTTATTTTTCTGGCAATAACTTTGCCCCCAAAGCAATTCTACAATAGAACAATAAACAAATAAATTCCAATTTAACAACAGTTTGGTGGAATCCAAAGCTGTTCTTCCTCTAATGGAAAACCTCCTTTTGTTGGTAGAGGTTTCTTCAATAAGAAAGAGAGAGTGAGAACACTTTGAACCTGTGTTGTTTCTATTATATTGCACTATTCTGTGTAACTTAAGAGATATATCATTTTGACTGATCATGTCAATGAAATTTCAGATTGAACTGTCACTCCATCCAAATCTATTGTTGCAATTTTCAGCAATTAAAATTCATTATAGGAAGGCAACCTTGCCAGTAGAATGTAGAAAGAAGCACAATCTACCGGGAGAATTTCAGGTATGTCTTTTATCTGTTTCTTGAGAAATCAGCCATCATTGTTGCACAGAAAGCAACAATGGAAATAATGTAAAACGTGCAACATGTAAGAAGTTGTGATGAGAAATTAACCCTCCTGTCTAATGCTTCCATCTCTGCTATTTATCGGCCTCTGGACAAAGTGGGTTGGGATTATGGATTTCATAAACCCAAATAAGAAAATATGAGTCCTGAGATTAAAACCAGGTCCCTAACCTGGTTTTGAAAAAAATCTTGAAAAAATATTTATAGAAAAATACTTTTTATTAAAGAATGTGACAATATCTAGTTATCATATACATACATATAGATACAGTATACGCTTATACACACTTGGTTTTGGTTTTATGCAATGTTTTTTGAAATGAGGAACAGAAATAAAAAGAAGCAGTTTGCACAGAAGTGAGAAATAACTACAGAAAACAATCTGGAATGCCAGCTGAAGTCCATAAAAGTCACTATCAGAAGATGGTTCAGTAATACTTAAGTTTAAGAATAAGTCTTTAAGTTTAAAATTAATCAGCTTTCCAAAATAAAAATCTATCAACTGTTCTTCTGTGCTTCTTTAAGTCAAATAGATCTAAGATTTTAAAGATCCACATTTATCACTTTACAACTTCTAAGGGAACAACTGGATAAGCCATGAAGAGCAGGGGTGAAAGTGCCATGGACAAGAGAGATTTGATGGGAGATGGAGCGGGCAGATAAGTACTTTTTATCAGTTAAAGCTGGTGACGCATAATTTATAGCCCAGTAAAATAGCCTGCCTATCTTATCTAATGCTACAGTGAATGAAGCTACTGCAATGCAGTGTTCCTATCAGGAGACTGTGAGTTTGATCCTAGGTAGCAGCAGATATTTCTCTCTGGAGCAAAGAGAAAATATCTGCTGTGAGCTCCACATAGGTATCAGGAAGGTCCTCCAGCCAGTAAATGCTCAGCTCCATTCAGTCACCCCGACTGTGCTTAGGAACTTCTATTCCTGCACTGTAGAGAGCATCCTGATGGGCAACATCACAACCTGGTTTGCAAATAGCACCATGCAAGACAGACAAACACTACAGAGGGTAGTATGCTCAGCTGAGCGCATCATCCACACCAAACTCCCTGAGCTGCACTCCATCTACAACAAACGTTGCCAGACTAAAGCTAAGAAGATAGCAAAAGACCCCAGCCACCCCAACAA
>JAEANM010007099.1:0-18020 GCA_017656035.1 Myanophis thanlyinensis
CCAGCCATGCTGGCTCAGGAATTCTGGGAGTTGAAGTCCACGAGTCATGAAGGAGCCATAATTGCCCACCCCTGCATTAAGGCCATCTGTGGCTTAATAAGTCATAAACATTATATGGAAAGCAGTTGTGCTTTGGCAGGAGCTAGTGTGCACTTGGCGCAGGGATTGCTGCTGAGAACTGCAGAGAACCCCAAAAACATGGTCTTTTCGCCAGACCTGTTTCCATCATCATCTCTGGCATTTTCCAGGCTATGTGAACCATTCTGGGATCTATCCCTTTTCAGTCAATGAATCTGAGGAGGGATGCAGAGGACAAACTGAATGAGAAGCCAAGACAAGAGCCCTTCCATTCCGATGTGTTTAACTGGTGCGACATCACACTTTGCCAAAGGCCATGGGAAGGACAAATCTACTGGGGACTGGATTGAAGAAAAAAAGGAGATGCGTGTCTCCTAGGCTTAAACTAAATTCCTTTTCCCAAAGTGGAGCTTAATCCCAAAACACAGGAAAAAGAAGAAGAGGAGTAGAATACTCTCGGTGTGTCTGTTCAGAGGCACTGCCTCCTATGTAAGATTGGCCAGTTTCTGCACATTCAAAGTCCATAGCTTTTTAGGTTTGCCCCAATCCTCCCCTACTGTCTCTTTAATTAGGGAGGGGTTTCTTCTTCTATTTTAGAATTTTCTGACTTTTGTAAATGGGGGTTGGGATCCCACTGTCTCCTTGTCACTCTCATTTTGATTCATTATCTGTACAGCACAAAATTGCTATCTCATTCTCCCCTAAGGATAGGTGGTTTTCTCCTTGCTGCTTTTAGGAGAGCAATACTGTTAGATCTGCCATGGGCTGATGTGATGCATATTGCGTCACGCTCACATGCTGCCTGGCTCTTGGGTAAAACAACCAAGTCCAGCTGACGCTTTTGCAACTATTTATCTCTGACAAGTGCTGTTAGTGATACTTGCAGCCTTGGGCTGGTGACTTGGAATACAATCTCCATTCTGGTTTGGTGATCTTGGACTAGTACCTATTTTTAACCTTACCTAACTTCAAATTAGAATGTGGTGAGAATTAAGTGGGTTGTTCACCATTTTGTTGGAAGAAAAAAAAAGCAAAAGCATACAAAGACAGTCATTTAATAGCCAAGGGCAAGTGTTTCAATTTAGCAAACCTTGCAAAGGACCGATAATATCTTTCTTTTCTTTTTTGCAAACCCTGCTGTCCAAGGCAGCTCCATCACCGATGGTACTCTGCCTTTTTCTTCTTGCATTTATTGATTCAGAATACTTCCTTGTAGTCTGCCCTTTCTGTTAAGACTGTTGTACGTGCAAATGAAAAAAAAAGTACTTTGGCAGACTACAGAAGAAAGACAAAACTCCCAGCTGCATTCCTGGAGCCAGTTTTCATTGATATTTGCATGGGACAAATTTAGCAGATATCAGTTGCCATAAGCCCTAAGTATTCCTTTTTTAAGAAAGAAGAACAGAAAGTGAAAGGAAAAGAATTAAGTGACTTGCTGAATCCTGACTTGAGATGAAGCAGTAGAAACTGATTAATCACAATTGAAAAGACAGGATTTAGACAACTCTGCTATTTTAAAACAGGCATCTTTTGAGAAAGATACATTTACTTCCTCTTTCTCCATTGAAAAATTCTAGGATCTGTCATTCCTGAAAGTTTTGGCATTTCTGGTCAATCTTAATCCAATAAAGGATGGATTCAGCTTGAGCTAACAACCAAAGAGATTGCCAAAACATTGAACTTGACAAGTGGGGTAGAGATGCTGTTTTATTTTATGTGTTTTTGGAGTGGTACATGACTTCTGTCACCAGAGTTAAATAATTCCCACTGAGATCCCAATCTTATCCAGCAATTTATACTGGGGGGGGGGGGGGGGGAGGAATGAGGAAACGATTGCTTTCATAACCAGTATATCTTATTTGCCTATCAGTTCTTACAGAACATGACTTTAAATTGCTCTAATAAAGTTTTTAAACGTATAAGGGGCTCAGAAAGGATAGAAAAAGTGATCCAAATAATCAGAGGAGCTGGGTGGTCAGAAAAGTTAGGTAGGAAAGAGGAAGTTGGACAAGGCAGTGTTTGGTGATCACAAAGCATATTGTGAGAATGGCTGGGGATAGTCCAGGGCTGAAATAGAGATGCATTCTTCCAATTTCTCCAAACCTCCTGGAATAGAATCGGGTTTTTTTCCTTCTGGGGAAAGTAACTGGGTTGCCTTGTGCTGAGGCTGAGATAATCGCCTGCCCTCCCCTTTGAGGCCCTGAGAACTTTTCTCTTTTACTCTGGCTGACAGCCGGGAGAAATTTCTTTTGTGTAAAAGCCACAGCATGGCACAGAGCAGGCCACAGCTGCTGGGGGCAAATTCCAGGAGAAAACTGTTGTCTCATTCAGTGGTGAGTGGGTGGAGGGTGGAAGCTTCCACTATCAGAGGTTGTACCCAAGCTGAGGTGCTTGGAGCATTGTACCTGGGTCAGCACATTCACAAGTGGCGGTCACTGCACTTGGTAGACATGTAGCTGCAGGCTCGCATGGGTGAGCTGAGATGGAGAGCCAGAATAGAATAAATCTGTGGGTTTGTCAAGAGGTATGTGGAGATCACAAGGAAGGAATGATTCAGTCTTTCTGGCTCCGTGCCCTCAAAGGCATCTCAACACCCAACCAGAAATGGATCTGTGGCCAGGATCAGGAGAAAAAAATGTCAGTGCTGTCCTTCAGGTGTGAAAAATTGCTGCAGACAGAACAGTGACCACTTCAATTCATGAGATTTCATTTTTCCAGTTATCACCTTGCTTCTCCTAACTCACCAAGAGATTAAAGCGTCACATTCTTCAGGCGGCAGTCAACATTTTCTCATCCCTATAAACATTGGTCTATGAAAATATAGTGAATTCAGAAATGCACTTTGATCACCTCTATTCCTATCTTGAGGGGGTCATTGAGCTACTGTATATGCATAGAGGCAACATTGGAGACATATTTATACTGTAGATGTCTGTGATAGTTTTCTCCAGTGTGTTACTATCTCCATATGATCACCTGGCCTCAGTGGCTGGAGAAAAGGAGAACTGTAGTTTAATTCCTGAGGGAAGGCTGTTATATTAATTGCATCATAAATTAATTTTCAAGCCTGAGAACTACAATTTGGAGAGATTGTTGAGAACTCTGTTAGCAGTCTCTCTGTCTCCTTTGACAAAAATTTCTAAAATTCATTGTACAGAGGGAATGATGTCCAATTTATTTCATGATTTAACCCTAATTTTTCCTTACATTCACTATGCCTTTGGAGTAGATAATCGAAAAACAGAAAGAGAGAATATGAAAACTGATAAAAAGTCATTTGGTCTATTTATTTAATGGAATGAGGCATACATTTTGAGGGTTCCTAGAAGCAGCCTTTACTATTCCATATCACACATTTTAGACCTTAATTGGTCCTACAAAAGCTGTTCCAAAGAAGGGTAGTTTTGAGTCTGGGGTGATTTATAGGGATAAACTTGTGTCTGATTGTAGGTATCAGACTGCAAGTGAGAATTTGAGACTGACATGGGTTTCTGTGCAAAACAAAACAACAAAAACAAGATTATGCCATAATCGTGCCAGAATTGTTTCCCCTGATTTGCTATCTTTCTGAGTACATGGTTTCAACAAAAGAAAATGAAATATTGAATCATATGAAGCCTCACCAATACTCTGAAATGAATACCTCAAATGCAGGTTTACCATCTGAGAAAATGCTTGATTTCAGATAAAGCCATACAGATACTCACACCCAAACACCCACTCGTAGGCTTCATTCACTTGGTATACTCCATCTGGTTATTGCATTAATCCTTGTCCTGAGTTTACACACTCCTTTGAACCATTAATCAACCAAAACCACAATATGTTCACCTACCCAAATCCCAAGATTAATATTAATGAAACCTAGCCACATTTCAGGAATGTGGCTGCTACTGTTTTTTTCAACTGATCTGGTTAAATGTGTAAATAGAAGCACAAAATCCCATATCATCTTCAAGTCAGCTTTAGCACACACACACTTGTCTTGCAACCATGATGTACCTTAGCTGCTCCATGTGTAGACTCACGTACTGCCATTTGCATTTCCTGGATGATAGATGTCTCCGCCTATATGCAGCAATGAATGAATTCCCCAACCATTGCCTTGTTAATCCCCATGGGAAAGAGTTTATATCCTCAAGATTATCCTTTTAACTAGGGATTGGCAGGATGAGAAGCAATACTTGGGCCTTCCCTTAACCCAGGGATCTGTACTATAAATAGTGTCTTTGAGGTGATTCATGCTGAGGCCCACGTGCATACACGTATTTGAGAACACACCAGCCTGTCCATCACAGACATGAGGATGGCACACTTGTGAACAATGGTGACAGGAAAGTTGAGAGCTTTTTTAGGGAAAGAGGGAAATAAATCAAGATCACATGGCGGTGACCAATATGGACAGTGCAGGGGAGGCCCACAGATCTTTTCTGATCTTGGAGCCTGAAGAAGGACCTATGATTAAATGAGCAGAAGACAAGTCAGAAGGAAAATAATAGAGAACAACAGAGTCTGCTTTTTATCTATCTCTTTTCCAGCTCCATAGCAGCTACCTTGGGGGTTTTGATACTTTGCAGACATTTGTACATAAAGACTTTTGCCAGCAAAATATCTCTGAATGGAGAGCAAGGATGCATTTCAACCAGCTTTCTCCAGCATAGCACCCGTAACACATTTGAGGAACGTGATCCAGCCAGCAAGGCCTGATTCTCAATTGTGCAATCTAAAAATACTTAGAATGTGACAACAAATGAAGAGGTCTTAAAAGAGAATTGGGAAGAATTAAAATACAATAAATATTATAATTCCAAGTAACCACCAAAATCACAAATTCAAGTACTTATTGAAAAAAGAGAGATCCAGATTCTAACCTGAATTTTGTTTCATTGGCTCCTCCCCAACCTGCAAAAACCTTCTGAAATTCTTGCATATTTTAAACATTATGACATCCAAGATTAAATTTCAAGGTGTGCCAGGATCTGATGGTATCTCAGAACTCCAAATCGACTGAATACAATTTCCACTGAGAAAGATTTAAGTTGATACCAATGTATTCCTCTCAATCCACAAACTGAAGCAGAATAAATTATGGAAATGGCATGCCGTTTCCCACAGTTTATGGGGCAGGACCCATTTTTTTGTAGCGCACAATTTAGTTTAGATTAAATTGGATTAGATTTAGATGCTGTTTTTAAAAACGTTTTTAGTATAATAAACCTACAAATCATCTGTACATATGGGAATGGCTAATGTGATCTAGAATTGAAGAATGACACTGTTGCTTACTTTGTGTTGCTCACCTGGCTACAGGTGTTTTCCTCATCCCGTACATTCTTATTGCCCTCCTTGGTGGGATTCCCATCTTCTTCTTGGAAATTTCTTTGGGGCAATTCATGAAGGCTGGAAGCATCACTGTATGGAATATAGCGCCACTTTTCAAAGGTAAGAATCTCTTTCTCCAACTAATCCCCTTTATTGCTCTTAGGGTTCATTGTATGAGTTTGTTCACTGGGAAAGGTTGAGCTACCTTCTAATAGCCTCTTCTCTCAAGTCAGAACATCACTGTGGGATCTTCAGTGAGAACCAAGGGGATATCAAAAGATCCAATAGATTGATCTCTGAGATGTGCCCAAATTAAGATATAGTAGAAGAATATGTGAAGTTGGCAAAGATTGGCCAGGATATATTAAAGAGGTGTGGCGTACTTGGATGTATAGAGAAGAATTGTTTAAATATAGACATGATTCTCTTGGTGGTGTACATTACAGAAATAATCAGGCTGAGATCACTGGCTTTTAATACCCAAAATGTTTGTAATCAATATGTCAGTGAAAACCTACTTGAGCAGACAGTATGTAGTGTAAGATTAAACACTGTAATCTTAGAAGCCAGGAAAAGAAGTCCTACTTTTTTTTTTTTTTACTAACGATTAGAAATAGGTCTTTTTCATCACTCTTTCCTCCTGCATGCAAAGCCAAATTAAATTACTGTTTGATGAAAATAAGAGTTCGGTTTCCAGAATTTAAAATATGGACATTTAGCAAATGCAACTTACATTTTATATCACTCATTTTCATTGTGCAACAGTATCATATACCCTTTAGGGAAAATAGCCCATTCTTTCTTCAAGTAACTAAATTTCTCCAAACAGGACTGGGATTTGCTTCCATGGTGATTGTCTTCTACTGCAACACGTACTACATCATGGTACTTGCCTGGGGCTTCTACTATCTGGTGAAGTCTTTTACAGCCACCTTGCCATGGGCAACCTGTGGGAATCCCTGGAACTCCCTAGAGTGTGTGGAAATCTTCCGACATGAAGACTGTGCCAATGGCACTGCCAGCAGCAACCTTACCTGTGATGAACTTTCCGACAAGCGGTCACCTGTCATCGAATTTTGGGAGTGAGTTATGGCATTGTACCCTTCTGCCCTAAGCTGACCTTCCAGCTCTCTGTTCTGAGCAGGACAATGCCCACTTGCATGGATGGAGATTTTTGATCACAGAGCCGTCCCTTTTGGGTGGTCACTCTTTCTCCTTCTCTTTGCAGGAACAAGGTGTTGAATATTTCAAAAGGCCTAGAGTACCCTGGGGCTATCAACTGGGAAGTGACCCTGTGCCTCCTGTCTTGCTGGGTCCTGGTCTATTTCTGCGTTTGGAAAGGTGTCAAATCTGCAGGAAAGGTAGGAATTTGTAGGGAGAGGATCTGAGTCAATGTGGAAGGGAGGAGAAGGTGGGGAGAAATTGTGGATGAATTGTGGTGGTGGTCACACGAGACTCCAGAAGATGGGTAAATTCCTTCTCTTCAGAGCACCCATTGGCAGTCGCCTGCTTCCTGAATCCTCCCTGCTAAGTGCTCAGCAGCCCACTCTGAAGGCTCTTACCTGTGGAGATGATGTGGCTCTTGAAGAAGGGGCAAGGAGGGCCAGGTGGAGGGTGATTGGACACAGGTATATACACAGTCCCTGGGATGAGAAGAGAACGGTGAATGAAATGATGACGTGAAAATAAATACATAGAGAAAAGTGCATTTTGGGAACAACTACGGGTGAGGGGAGGTATGTGTGACTGATGGAAGATTGGATTGATCTTTGGAAAACTGTGAGACATGCAGGAGGTGAATAAGCCTTAAGCAAACTTCTGGAGGCAAAGTGTTTTCAATTAAGGCAAAGAAGAATGGTGGCTGCTAAGCATAGAATAGTAGATCCTCACAAAGGTCAGTCAGGAAATGGAGAAAGAGCAGGACTCTTTCTTTAAAATTACAGTTGGGGTGAAAAAAGCGTATTTAAATAGCATTCCTTAGGCTCCACTGACTCCTGATTTACTGAGTATTATCCTTTGTAAGAGATCCTACAGTATCTCCCATCTCAACTGAGACTTTTCTGAGGGAACTCTCTACCACATGGTTGATATGTTTTTGACATTTGATTTGTACACCATCCAGAGTCCCTCTGTGAGGACGAAAATTTAGGCATATTTCAGGGTTCCTGTTCGTGAAAAGAGCAAAACAGAATTTCTGCAAAATGGGTGGAAAGCCTCAGCTTCTAAAGGGGCAGTCATATTTGTCCACTACAACTGAGACATCAGCCTTGTGATTTGACTTAAATCCCTGCCTTCAGTTTGTTCTCCAACTCTGAAGAAAATGTGTAGTGGTTGGACATATACAGTAAAACTACCTTGTCCAGTTAGGTTGTCAGTAGTGTGTTCTCTGACTAGAAGCAATTCTCCTGGATTGCAGGGGAGATAAAATGACATCTGGTCTGGTGACTACTGTACAGAGGCCTCTATTTTATCAGGTCTGCCATTTCCAAATACAAATGCAGCCAAGGAATGAATTCAGATCTTAGACATGAATAGTGTGGCCCACGATCTATTCTTTCTGGATGTAAATAGGGGCCTTCCTTTGCACACATCAGAATTTCTCTATGAGTCATATGTTCCACCCACCCAGATACCTAATGCCTGCTTCTCTTTTTCCAATGCATCTAAAATCCCACTCGTCAGCGAGTTCCATGCCTAAGAAAGGCTGGCATTCTTACTAGACATCCACTGAAGTTGAGAGGCCACAACCCCCAGGTCTCAGAAGACAGGCACTTGCACATGGTGCAGCCTCTCACAGCTGGCCACTCTTACAGTTCCTGTTAGTGAGGAGGAAGCAGTGCTGAAAGTCAGCTTGTTCAGAGTAGTGTTCTTCCCCTTCTGGCTGTAGAAGCCCAAGAAGGTCCCTTAGGAAGGAGGGGAAAGCTTTCAGAGGCAGCCAAAAGCTCTTAAGTATTTCTCATGATATGTGTTGGAAGACGATTTTTGAAGTCATACCTGAGCACTTTTTCAGGGACAAGCAATCAGTTCACGGGGCTTCTTATATCATTGCTTTCCCCGTTTTTTAATCATTGAATAAAATTAAAATCAAGTCCACTCCTTGAAGCTTTTATCTTCTATATATTCTCAATATCTATAAAAAAAATTGACTGGCAACAAAGGATGCCTTATAATTCAGATCTCACACAGTGGTTCAGTCTGTCTCTGTCTCTGAATTCTCTGTTGAGAATCTTCAGCTCAGCATCTCTGAGAACATATCTCTAGCTTTAAATTTTCTGATGCTATGGGAGATGAGTCAGCTGCTGATTTCTTTCATCTTTGTCTTCTGCTCCCCCCCACCAATAAGCAGAAACTTTGAAAGATATGCAGCAAGTGTTGGAGACCCAGATGTTGATTAAAGAAAGAAGTGACATATATACATACACATGATATCTCTTACAAGCTATGTGTACAACAAGTCCCCAAGTTAAGAATGCCCTGGTTTAAAGATGATCCATAATTAAGAATGGATCCTACTGTAGCAAAATTCAAGTTAAACACTCAGTGGTTCAAGTTAATGCACAATGATTCATTACACAATACTATTGTACAATAATAATATTCCACTATAATTTGTACGGTAGTAGTTTGGTTGTCACATCTTGTGGGGCTTCACAAATGAACTAGGATGCCACATACAGGTCAGAGTTTGACCGCCTCTGACTTAAATCATGGAGCATGACACCCGAAGGCAGCCCAGATCATTATAGTATCTAAGTCAGAGCTTCCCATATTATAGTATCTAAGTCAGCCTTTCTCCTTCTTTGAATCTCCTATCAAGATGTCTAAATTCTCTGTCAGTCACCTCCTTCTGCTAACATTGCTTCCTCCATCCATGCACTGTCTCCTACTCAAACTTTCCAAGAGGCATCAGTAATAGGGCTAAATGGTGTAGGACTGTGTGCTCCATAAGAATAGTGGTGCTTGATGAAAAAACCAAGCTGGTTCCAAACTTTGTGCTAATTCTGTGCACAATCCCATCAGTCACTAATTTTTTCTGAAGTAGCAAAGAGGGAAGATATTCCAAAATTTTCTGCTGTACATCTTAGAACATATTTTACGCAAACCTGTATTCAAAGAAGTGGGAATATTATAAGCTCAGGGCACAGTTCCCAGAAGGGATGGGCCAGGAAGTTTGCTTAGCTAAAAAGAGAAATGCACACCTTAGAACACACTGAATGCTCCCTTGGGGTGCACTCTAGTGTGGGAAAATCTATGGCAATTGTCCAAGGAGCAGGTCAGAGATGTCTCTTCAAAGGGAATTCTGCAATAAGCTTTAGAGCAGCCCCAAGGCTTCCCATACTAAAGTAGAAAGTCGCTCTCCTTAATCCCCTCCTATGCTTGCAAAGTTTAAAAAAAAAAAGTCTGTCCAAAGTGAAAGGAACAGAGAATGTACTATTTGTCACTTGGTTTCTTAAAAAAATAATACTCTCAATTCTTTTTCCTAGCCTTGTATCTTTTACAATAACAGCAGGCAGGGACATGAAGCATTTCCTGGCATAAGCAAGAGGGAGTTTTGTTTAATAGTGACATGAGAAGCACGCATGCAGCAAAGGTGCAGGCACATGGCCAATTTTCAACCAAAGAGGCTACTACTAAAAGTCCACAAGGGAAATTGATGAGGCTTCTTCACTGCTTGTTTTTAAGAAAGTTGAAAATGTTTATGTTGCCGCCTGTGTGTGCTTAATTGCTGAGCTGGGCCACGGAACAATTTTGGCTGCGACTGGTTTTAAATTGATGTTTTAAGTCGATAATTCAATTTATAATTGCTGTTATTTAATTCAGTTTAACATTTTATGCAAACTCTTTAGAGAACAGTGTGGTTTGTAAGGGAAGTAAATATTAGAGTAAAGAAATAAACCCTATTAAAAAGTTAAATTTACTCTTTTGGGGGGAGTTAGTGAGATGGCAGATTGCCTCCTACTTTGGCCTTCTAAACTGAATAGAAAGCAGCAAAACAGACCATTTTCCATAAAAGCTGAATTCCTGCCCTTTTTTCTCCTCCCCTGCTCCAACATAGATTGTCTACTTCACTGCTACATTCCCTTACGTGGTGCTCATTATACTGTTTATTCGAGGGGTGATGCTGCCTGGAGCTCAGGATGGGATAATTTACTATCTCAAACCCGACTGGTCCAAACTGGCTTCCCCTCAGGTAAGTGAGAGGCATACGGAAGGGAAAGGGTTAATATAGACCTGCCAACTGGTTAGCCAGCTTTTGTACCATGGTGTCGGTTAGGAATTGACAACACACAAACACACAAAGGAGAAGCACTACAGCCGTGAAGTAGAAAACAAGCAAAAAAAGCAAATAGGGACAAAATATAAATTGTCAAGATTTCAGCTGCAAAATCTCAGTGCAGTTCTGCAAAAGAGTTCAGCTTCAGTCAACTGTGTTTTTATTTGTTAAAGGACTTGCTAGCAGCGATAGCTAAATCTCTTCACCAGATAGACGTCAACTACACACCCTTTGTTAATGGCAGCAATGGGTGGCTGCCCAGGGTGCAAGGAGCAGTTGAAAAGTTGGCAGTTGTATGCAAAGGGACAGAGGAAAGACTTGAGTTCTAGCCCATCGTATTTCAATCTGTCTCTCTCTTTTTTTTTCTTCTTCCCTCTCAGGTGTGGATTGATGCTGGGACCCAAATCTTTTTCTCCTATGCCATAGGACTGGGGGCACTCACTGCCCTGGGCAGCTATAACCGATTCAACAACAATTGTTATAAGTGAGACCCCATTTCCTACATCACCATAAGGGGGCATGGCAAGCAGGCAGAGCAGAGGAAGAAGAGGCTAGGCCGTGTAGAATTGTCACTGTCTCCTCTTTATCCCCCTGCCAGGGATTCTCTCTTTTTTTTATACCTGCGCGGCAGGAAGACACTCAACAGGCAAAGCTCCCATCGCTTCAGTGTGATGGGAGATTTGCCTGATGAACTGTGATGGTCGCAAAGCTGGATGTTCACACCGTGGCAGCTGTGTGGCTCTGCCAAACATTAGAAAGGATGCCAGCTGATTGCTGCATGCATCTCCAACCGTTGTTGGCTAGGGGAGAGCCAGGTTCTCTTGTTTTGTTCTGCTGGGTTGCCAGGACTAAGCTGCCTGCCTGTTTGATTTCTCCAGTCTGCAGATGAATGATAATCAGGAAAAGCAGGGCAGGGCAGGGCAGGGCCAGGAAAAGCAATGGGGGTTGTTTTTTTTCCCCTTTTCACTCTGCCCTCATCGGGTTTATCTTAAAAGATAAAGAATCTCTGCCCACCCCACATACACAGACCCCTTTGGCAGCAAACCCACTGAACGACAACATGTATTGCCAACAAAAGACCATGCTGTCCTGCATCAATGGGGTTTATGGTCCACAATATCTGGGGGAGGGCTCCAATTTAGAGAAAGCAGAGGTGAAATATTCTGGTGTGCCTTTTTCAATCATCACTCTGGGGATCTTAATTTCTAATAATTAGTAACTTTACTGGTTCAATGGTTACCCCCATTTCTGGGGAACATCAAGAACAAGAGATTTTATTCCTAGGAGATGAGTTGTGTTCATGAACTGTAACCTCAAAAGCAGGCATCTTAGGAAAAGCAGAAACACACATACACACAATACCTGTCTCATTAGCTGGGGACCACAATCTTTCACTGTGTCATTGTTGCTCTTCTGGCCAGCTGTAAAGTCCAGTTCTACACAGCGCTACATACCTGTGACCCTGAGATCATACGCAATAAGTTGGAACTTGTAACTGTGGAAAAGGAAAATTGCTTTTTAAAATTCTTTTGTGTAGAACATGTAATTTACTACTTATTGGAAGCTGAAGTCCCAGAGCATCTGACATTTGCAGGATACTGATGTGTTTTTTTTCTCATGGAAACTTTTCATACACATTAGCATAAGGTGTGTCTTTTTAGCAGTCTTGGAAAAGAATAGTTGGTAATCTGGGATTCCAGGAAAATCTCTTAATAATCTATGGCAGAAAGCCATTCAGTAGGGATCTGATTCTGCCCGGGATTGCTTAAGGCGCTCACATATTATGTCACACTCCTGACTAAGCCAAACAGAACAGTATAGAACATTTCTTTAGTAGCTACTCTTCAAAGGTTGCCAAACGCTGTACATCTTGGAAAACTAAGCTGTTGCCCTGTACACCGTTGTCTGGGAATAAATCTGACTGCATTAAGGAATTAAACTTGCATTGTTAAAGAAAATGTGTGGTGGAAGGTATCTATTTAAAGAAGAACAATATCTCATTATAATATGCCTCGATTGAAGAATTGCTTCACCTGTTTACTGTATATGCAAAGTTCAACAAATATATAAGGAGATAGCAGAGAGAAATAGCAAGCCTCTATTAATTTTGGGGATCTTCCCTCCTCCTCTTCATCACTGAGAAAAAGAGCTGCTTTGCTTGGAAGTCACTTTCCCTTCTCCACTTCATAGGCTAGCTCACTCCATTCCTATTGCTTGTTCTGAGTGCTCTGTGGCCTCCTTGCCAAAACTGTCCTGCTGCTAGTCCATACCATCGCCTCGAATCTGTCTCTAAGATGCATGCGTGCAGTGTGAAATGCCCTTGGGTCCCCCAGCCTCCCTTTTTTTTTCTCCTCAGCTGCTGCTAGTGCTGGGCTGCCAAGGCACAGCTTGTCTTGTAAGCTCGCTCGTCCTGCAAAAAGCAACGAATCCTCTTCCCACTTTGTCCTGCTTTCCTCCATCAACACCTTTGATGCTCTCGCTTCCTTCCGCTGGTCAGCACAAACTCTTTCATAACTATGGGTGGATGTGCATAACAAACGGGGGCCACCATATCTTGCTGCTGTTTCGATAGAGCCCAGTCCTATGCAGGACAAGACATGTTTATGTCTCATTTCCGCGTCCAAGATTCTGTAAGATTGAGCTACGTGCACTTGCCTCTGTTACCTGAACGTCAAATGGAACATAGGAGCATCAGCTAGGAAGCTGTGCTTGGTATGGTTTATGCTGAGGGATAACCACAACAAATTCCTTTTTTTTTTTCCGAATCACTCTTTCACAGTTGTCATCCTTTGTCTTTTCTCCCCTGCAGAGATGCCATTATTCTGGCACTGATTAATAGTGGGACCAGCTTCTTCTCTGGTTTTGTAGTCTTCTCCATCCTAGGCTTCATGGCTGCAGAACAGGGAGTTGATATCTCTAAAGTGGCAGAATCTGGTGAGTGCTCATGAATTTAGGGATGGCAAAGCAGGTTGGATGAGATGCCTGGCTGTTCTCCAATTCTGGGAGAAGTACAGTTTTAGGAGGAAATAAACACATTGGCAGTCGGGTGCAGAACGTGGTTTAGTCGCCTTGATTCTTAAAATTACAGCTACACGTACAACTACACCTTCTCCTGCAGCTGCTATACCAGAATTGTTTGATATACTCAATTTTTATCATTCCTTCCCATCCTATCAAGAAGATGATCAAGGGGAAAGATCAGCATAATTGGAACTACCCCTGTGCATCCGGTATTTCCAGACTACTGCAAAGGCATGACACATCACGATATGCACACAATTTAGAATCAGATTTGTAACACTAAACAGGGTATGCATAGGGATGTATGTGTGTTTCCAGAATGGAAAAAAAAAGTCTTGGCTTTCATTTCAAAGCAAAATTATATTCCGATCCATCCAAAACAGCTCTTGAGATTCTAAATGAAATCTTGAGACTGTCTCATATGGAAAAGTAAAATAAAAATCTATTCCCTGTGAAAGTATAAATCTACAAAATAAAAGAAATACATGTTGGTAAGCATTTTGGGGACATTCTGTTTGAAACAACACCATGCCTTTCGGGAGAAGGGAAAAGCTGGCTAGAAATAAGCGACCATTTCATTAATTAGTTTTTACTGAACTGGAAATGCAGAGAAAGCTTCTCCTTCTTCCCTGAAGCAAGAGTGCCTGTGTGTTAAGTTAACCTTGTTTTGTTCACATTTTTCTCCTTTGCAGGACCTGGGCTGGCTTTTATTGCTTATCCAAGAGCTGTCACTCTGATGCCAGTTGCTCCACTCTGGGCTGCCCTCTTTTTCTTCATGCTGCTTCTTCTGGGCTTAGACAGCCAGGTGAGACTTTAAGGGGGGAGGGAAAGAAAGCAGGAAGCAAATGAGTAGCCAACACAATACTGAGAATGGCAGGAGATTCATTACCCTGCCTTCAACATCTTCACATGGGGTTCTCCAGTCTCCATACTTTGCTTCTCTTCCCCTTCCACACCAGTTTGTAGGCGTTGAAGGCTTTATAACTGGGATCCTGGACTTCTTCCCATCCAGTCATGCCTTCCGATTCCAGAGAGAGATCACCGTGGCCATCACCTGTGTTATCTGCTTCTTCATTGAGCTGTCCATGGTGACTGAGGTACAACCACCACTGAAGCACCCCCTTAGAGAAATAGAAGGGGAGGGAAGGAGGGGAAGGCAGGTGAAAAGCAGAGCTGGGAGGTTTGGGATATTCTGGAGGTGACCAATCAAGGCAGGAAATTCAGATCTCCTTCTGAGACCCCTGTTGATAATCCCTACATAAATATTGTAATGAATGGGAAAGTCATGCTTGTGGGTTTGGAAGAGGGATTTGCCTGGTGGATCATAATGCTGTCCTTCATGGCACACTAAATGCACTGTCCCAGCACTGTTCAGATGGCTTAAAAAACAGAGCAAATACCTCTATCCTCCATCCTTACTTCTCGAACTACAATAGAAAGCCAACTGAGAAATAATGTCCATCTTTTAACTGTGGGCAGAGAGAATCTGCTCTTAAACATAGGCTTAAAACAAATGCACAGATTATCATGGTTCGTATTCCACTACATACAGGCAACATGTATTAAGTTTTTGTTCCTTTGATTAATTAGTTCCAATCTCGACATTCATGTTTTCACATGACAGTAAATCAGCTGCAAGTCTCCTTATAAAACTTCAGATCCTGCTGATGTAACAGCTTCAATTTAGCATGGTTTGTCCAACAAAGCTTTCCAGAGTATTCTTTGCTGGCCATTTCTTCCAAAACTTTAAAGTGTATAAATGTATGGGTTTCCCAACAGTAGGCATTCATTGAAGTGTAGGCTGTAAGGCCATGCACATTTATCTGCTAGCATGAGAACACACAAACTTCTCTGAGTAAACACATGTTTAATTTTGGGAAAAAGAGAAAAAGGTTTTCTCTGAAATGATCTCTGTGATCCTAAAGACCTTTCCTTTAATCCTGGTAGCAGGGGTAACTGTAAATTATTCACTGTTGCTTACACTGCATGAAATTGGCAAGTACACCCGATTATAGTTACATAATGTGAAACTATTTATATACGGTATGTACACAATGCACAAGCTAAACAATACAGATAGATGAAAACAAAGCAGAGGTGTATTTGCTAATGGAAACTTATTTGAAAAGATTTGATGGTTACTTACAGGTAGCCCTTATTTAATGGCTCAATCTCATTTAGCAAACATTCACAGTTATGACAGTTATGGAAAAAAAATAACTTTACAATCAATCCTCTTACATATGACCTTCACAGGTCTTAAAGCAAAGAAAAGCTGAAGGAAGATCATAAGCACAGATGCAGTTTCATTGAGTGACTGCTTTGCTTAACAGCCAAATTACCCATTCCTAAACAAACATGGTCACTTAATGAGGATGACCTCTATTGCTTCAAGTTGCATTAAGGAAGTTATATACTTTTCTCTGGCTTTAGACTAAACTCTTCTTTTTGACACATTGTCTTTTTGTATTCAGGGACCTCCCACTTATATAGTATAGACCCATATTTCTGGTTCTGTTTGTCAGGATATCTATTGAAACACCTTAGATCAGGAATGGGGTTTCAACTTCATTAGTGGAGCAGGCTGTCGGCAGCAATATTTGGAGGCCTTAGATTTCCCATTACTGTTCTAAATACAATACTACGATTTCTCTTTTGTAGATTCCCATCCAAGATTTTGGAGTTTTATGCCATTTAGCAACTCCTCATCTTTTTACTAAGGACTTCCTTGTAATGTCTTCCCTTTATGTCCTGGCCACTGAGTTTACATTAACTGGGTGTCCTCTGCTAAAGCATCCACCGAATTATGGCTGCTGCATCTACTGTCTCCTTTCAGTGCCAAGTTCAGATAAACTCTTCAGTGGATGTAGGAGCGGGTTCTATACAGCACTGATTAGCCTGAGGCATATGTCATAATTGTCCTTCCCCTTTTGTTTCCTTATGATTTGATGGG
Organism: Myanophis thanlyinensis; assembly: GCA_017656035.1. Taxonomy (NCBI): domain Eukaryota; kingdom Metazoa; phylum Chordata; class Lepidosauria; order Squamata; family Homalopsidae; genus Myanophis; species Myanophis thanlyinensis. Next base: position 16,650 of record JAEANM010007099.1, read on the forward strand.
GGAGGGGAACGGTTAGTGTGCAAAGAATATGCTGTATGAGCTTTTAATGACAGAACTGGTATTCATTAAACCAGCCAGCAAGAAGCAGTGATTTAAGACTGATAGGGAACTTACCATTTGAGGCAGATGCAATTGGGTCCCTTATGTGAAAGAAGATGATTGGGGCAGGACCTCTTCTGCTTAGATAAGTTCCTTTACTAGGTGATTTCCAGCCAGAAATTCATTTATCAGAGGACTTTAACTGTAATCAGAGCACATGACTGGGGCGGAAGTGTGCCTTGAAAAGTTCATTCATCAGGGCAAATGCCACAACTGTTGTGTTTCTAGGGCACGGAGGCCTTTGCCCTTACTGAAACTCTTCCCTCTCTGCCAGTATTTGAGCAGTGACATCATCCTGAAGAAGAGGGGAAAAGACTCATTGGGATTCCCAGATGCAGCAGCCTGCTTTGCAACAGCTGACAGGTGTAAGGGAATCCCTGAAGCTTTGCCATGGCCTAGAAAGTGCCTGAACCAATCCCTGATTGGTTGAGCGAGCAGAGAAGGGGACACAGAGAGACAATCTGAACTCCTGCTCTTCCCTGGCCGGAGAATACCTGCCCTCCCTTCAGGGGACTGACTGGGAACATGCTGTGAAATATTATCTCCAGTTGTAATCTGGGGAGAGGCAACTCATTTCTTACAGACTTTCTGCTCTGTGGAATCTCAGAACAGAAAGGACTGTTTTTAATAAGAGTGGCCCTGTGCCTACTTTATCGCATTTGGGTGAGACCATTTAACTTACTACAACTTCCAGGTGATGGTTCCTCCTATGGCTAATTCCCAGTTACAAAGGTTTACATACCCCTACTCATACACAGAAACTCCCATCTCTCTTTCCCCTTCTGCTTTGGGCAGATCACTTACATTGCAAAGACAGGGAAGGGCCCTTCCTTAAGACTTTTCAGGTGCCGGTTAGCAAAGAAGGGTGTGAATATTTGTGGTAGGGGATTTCTCTTCCCCCCCCCCTTCTTTTTTAACCATTCTTTTTTAAGCTCCATCAGTATTGGGATAAGCCTCTTTCTGCTGTTTTGAATGTGTGTCCAGGGAGTAAGAAGGATTTGGATTAGAAGACTTGAAATACTCCTGATGTAACCTAACTTTCTCCACAGAGCCTCTCCACTTTGCCCAATAGAATGATAAAGCATTTTTGTCTTCCAGTTAGACCTCCTTTTCTTTCTACTCTTGGCATTCTCAAGGAATTGTCAGACATTTTTGGGTTACTCATCCACAGTTATTTGTTAGGAATTCTCATGGTGTGGGTTGGTTTATAGATAAGGTATATTATATATTATAAGGTATATATTATATTATTTTTATTATCTTATATTATAT
>JAEANM010007100.1:0-18020 GCA_017656035.1 Myanophis thanlyinensis
TAATTAATTCCCTGATGTCTCCATATACTAACCTGGTCTGATTCAGCTTAGCTTCCCAGTTTAGACAAGACTGTTCAGGACCACCACCATCTCCTACACCAAATGCAGGAGTGAGAGCAGCATTGCTCAGTTTTTCTTTTGCTCTTTGTTTATAGAGTCTACAAGATTGTGTTCATTAGGTTAAAAGTTAACTTAATTTTGTTTGTGTTGATTTCCATGCTACAGATAAAGAGAGTCATGGTGACCTGGAAAGAGGGAACTTCATCCCTGGCTACTACAAACAGGAAAGAAGGAATGTTGCACTATTGGCATTTTATTCCAGTTATTCTCAATATTAAGTGTCCAGATATTGTTCTGTCATTTCCAGCCAAAATAAGCAGTGGTCAGGAATGGCAGCCCCCAGGTGATTCACAATTAGAAGCCACCATGTTTATTCTGTGTGAGATGTGCAACTACATAAATTTATATCTAATTTTATAATAATTTATTATAATAATAGAGGTGATGGAACCCTGTGCACACATTCAAATGCTCTGCAGACAATGCTTCAGCCTCTGCAATGAAATGAAAGATGTCACTTTCTTGTTACATTAAGAGAAAAAACAATTGAAGTACGATAAAAATAGTGTTTTTTGATTTTTTAATACTGTACTGCAGAAGCAACTTGTTTCTCCTTGGATGAGAAACATGGCATGATGAGCAGATGGCTTTATCCTTGTCTCACACTGCAGTCTACTGTATTGTGGACGAGGGATCCCTCATTTCAATCAATCAGAATATTGTAATACTGATCCCTATTGACAATACTGATCCCTGAATCAAGGAGTGGTCAACAGCCTTTAGTGGAAATGGAACCTGATATGATTCAATCATTCAGAATAGAGCTGGAACGGATCTTGGAGGTCTTCTAGTCCAACCTTAAGCAGGAGATATCATTTCAGACAGGGGGTTATCCAGTCTTTTCTTAAAGACATATGATGAAGCACCTACAGCTTCTGAAGGCAAGCTGTTGCACTGGTTAATTGTCCAATTAAGAAGTTACACTGTTAGGAAATTTCTCCATAATTCCAAATTGCTTCTCTCCTTGATTAGTTTCCATCCATTGTTTCTTGTCTTGCCTTCTGGTGCTTTGGAAAATAAATGCTTTGTGATTCCTTATAAATATAACTTCTTTAAGCTAAACATTTTAGTGCAAATCAACGCATTGATATATATCACTAATGCAGTTTCCTACCTCTTCCATTGACATAACTTGTTTTCATAAGTAAAGTTCAGTTCTCTCACACACCTCTCTTCCTCCCTGTCTTCCCCTTTTCTCTCTTCCTCCCTCCCTACCTCTTTCTTCTGCCCTTCCTCTCTTTCTTCCTCTTGTCTTCCTCACTCTCTCTCTTCTCCTCCCCTCTTTATCTCTTTCTCGTCTCCCTCTCTTCCTCCCTCCCTCGCTCCCTTTCTCTCTCTTCCTCCACTCTTCCTCTCATATTTATGTTCTATATTTTTCTTGGGGAATCATTTTCATTCTTCCTCCATGCTACCAAGCCTTGCTGTCCACAGAACCTGCGGGGCGGGGTGGGGATGTAGTGGGGTACAAATGCTCTTTCACCTTGCAGGGATCAGAAGGCTGTAATCCTGCAGCAGCATTGACCAGATCCCATCTCTGGGACTAATTTTTGGGTGCTTGAACTTGAAGGAGGCAGCTCGTGGAGGAAAGGGCTGAGCCTGGGTGAGCAGGGCAGATACCACCAAAGCTCCAGGCAAGCCTTTCCACTGCGCGTCTCCCAATTGACCTGCTTCCCAGCAACTTTTGCCCCTCCCCTGCAGGGGAGACCCCACCCAAAGCCCCTACTTGCCACACCCCCTACTGCCACCCCTCTTTGAAGATGAAGGCTGCTGCCACCACCTTCATGGCTGGATGTGCCATTGTGGCTGCTGTTGCTGCTCTGCAGGCGAGGTGGTGGGCTGCTCTTGCTCATACACCATCTGCCTGTTTCCTCATTTACTCCTCATTATTCATATATTCCTCATTTTCAGCAATTCGGTCAGTGGCAACACCACTTGGGCAAATGCTGGGATGAACTGCTGGTAGAAATTGAAGAACCCATGAAAGCTTTATAGTTGTCACCAGGTTCATGGGGGTTGCCAGTCCAATATGGCTGAGATCTTTGGGTCCATCTCAATTCCACCACTAGAAATCCTGTAGCCTAAGTAGTCCAGAGTGGTGCGATGGAACTTGCACTTTGATAATTTGGCATATAGTTTGGCGGTGAGTGGCTTCTGGAAGACCTGCTGGACTAATTTGACATGGTCCTCTAGAGTCTCACTAAAAATAAGGATGTTGTCCAGGTTGACCAGAACCCCCTGGTAGAGGTGCTCATGAAGGACCTTGTTAATCAACTGCATAAATACAGTGGGAGCCCCCTCTAGCCCAAACAGCATGACTTTGAACTGGAAATTTCCTAAGGGGCAGTTGAATGCGGTTTTCCACTAGTCTCCTTCCCTAATTCGCACTCTATACTATGCTTCCTATAAGCCCAACGTCTTAAAAATCTTCCCCTTGGCCAGGTGATTGAGCAGGGAGTGGGAGTGGGTAGGTGTTTTCCACACTCATGGCATTGATTCCATGAAAATCCACACACATTCATTGACCTGCCTTTCTTCTCGCGAAACAGGATGGGAGCCGCCACCCAGGAATTGGCTGGTTGGATGAAACCCTGTGTGAGGTTTTCATCAATGTACTTCCTCAATTTGTCCATCTCCTTCGGTGTCATCGAGTACATGTTTGACTTTGGCAGTGTGGCCCCGGCATGAATTCAGTGGCACAGTCTGTGGGCTGGTGGGGTGGAAGCACATTGCATTCCTGCTTACTGAAGACCTCCACAAAGTCTCAGTACTCTGGCAGAACATCCGTTGTGTCTGGGGTGACCTCAGTGGTGGTGGCCACGATTTTCTTTCTCGGTTTTGGCCGGTTAGGATATTCAGGGTTAGGGAGACTGTTGGGTGGCAGGGGGGCCAGGGGCTCTCTTCAGCTTTCTATAACCTCCTTCCCATGTAATGGTTGGGCCTCACTTGTTGAGCCAAGATAGTCCCAACATCAAGGGATCTGTCATCTTGGGAGCTACTACAAACTGGATGAGCTCCCAGTAGTCACCAACCTCTAAGCAGAGTGGCTTGGTCATTAGAGTGGCTGGTGTGCCTCCCATTAGGGTCCCATCCACCTGTTTGAATTGTATCGGCTGGTGTAGGGGCCAGGTGCGAATGCCTAGTTCTTTAATTATGGCCTTGCTCACTAAACACCTCATGCACCAAGTGTCTAGGAAAGCATCTATGACCTTCTCTTTCCCCATTCGCGGGACGATCAGGTGGGTCTCAACTAGAAAGGGGGGAATATCCACACTCACCATTGGGTCTTTGATGGCATCCTTGTCACTCAGTTCAGGGCTACTCTGAGATGTTGGAATGTTTCCTTCCTCGGGTGTTGTGTTGAGGGCTTACACCATTTGCTTCGCTGATTTTCCCCCTTTAGCTTCACGTGGCAGGGCCTTCTTTCGTTTTGCTGTGGGTGCAGGCTTTGCCTGTGGGATCGGAGCGGGCATGAGGTATTCGAGTGCTTGGTGGCCAAGCTGCCCACATCGGAAGCATCTCACTTGCTGCGCGGTGGTCCCCCTGGCTGGGCAGGCTGGCGGTGCTGCTGCCCGTTTCCCCATGGGTTTTCTCACTGGTTTCATAGTGGGGGCCTTTCAATGGGGGTAGATCTCAAGGTGCATCACCATGGACAGGTGATACCAGTCCTGGATTCATTCCGGAGCCCCCCGTATCCTGCATGCTTTTCAGAGTTCTGGATCTAACCCCTCTTTGTAGTAGTGGATCAGCAATCAGTCAGGCCAGTCTCAGAGTTTACCAGCCACCCAACAGAATTCCCATATGTACTGTTTGGGGTGTTGGCCTCTTTGCTTGATCCCCTTAATCTCAGCCTTTGCCTCTTCACGCTGTGCGGTGTCTTTGAACCAGTCACGCAATGCTTGGATGAACTCATCAAAGTCCTCTAGTTTGGGTGCCCCTTGGTTATTCAGCTAGGTGACCCATTTTGCTGCTTCCCTGTCATTCATCCCTTCAGTGATCATGGACGTCATGTCCCGTTCAATGGGGTAGCGGTGCCCATCGGTGTCAAAATGTATTCGGATGTGGTTTAGGAAGTATGCCAACTTCACGGGGGTCCCATCGAACGATAGCTGCACTTTAGGTTGAGCCTCTTGTAGAAGTTCGGGCTCCATGCCTGTCACTCCTATGATGGCAATCAACATCGTCTCCATCAGGCTGGCCATTTTCTTTTAGTCTCTGTAAGTTTTTTGGAGACATATGCACAGGGTTGGAGTTGTCCCTGGACATTTTCTTGTAAAAGGATAGCTGTCACCCCTATGTCACTGGCGTCTGCTTGAACCACGAAAGGGTGATCAGGGTCAGGGTGCTGGAGAATTGGTTCTTGAGCAAAGAGTCTGTTTAAATCCTTGAATTCCTTTTGACAGGCTAGGGTCCAGGCCAGTGGCTGATTTGGTCATGGTTTGGACCCTCCTTCTCCAGTTTTCAACAGTTCTGTAAAAGGCAATGCTACTTATGCAAATGCTGGTATGAATTGCCAATAAATGCTTGTGAATCTCAGAACGCTTTTGCCTGTGGATGCATGGGGCTTGCCAGTCTAAAATGGCACTGACTTTCTTCAACTCCATCTTGACCCCTTGGTTAGAAATCCTATAGCCTAGGTAGTCCAAGGAAGTGTGGTGAAATTTGCACTTTGATGGCTTCGCATATAGCTTGGCAGCCAGGAGTTTCTTTAAAACTTGCTGGACTAATTTAGTGTACTCTTTGAGTGTTTAGCTGAAGATGAGAATGTGATTCAAATAGACAAGAACCTCTTTGTACAAGTGCTCATGTAGGACTTTGTTTATGAGTTGCATAAACACTGTGGGGGGCCCTTGTAATCCGAATGGCATGACTTTAAATTAGAAGCTCCCTAAGGGGCAGTTAAATGTGGTTTCCATTCATCCCCTTTTCTGATGCTTACCCGGTAGTAGGCCTCTTGCAAATCTAGTTTTGTGAAGATCTTGCCTTTGGCCAAATGGTTCAATATATCCTTCATCAGTGGGAGTGGATAGGTATTCTCTACACAAATGGCATTCATTCCATGGAAATCAACATGTAATCTCACCCCCCACCCATCTTTCTTTTCCCTAAACAGAACCAGGGCAGCCACCTTGGAGTTAGAGGGCTGGATGAAGCCCATAGCAAGATTCATATCAATGCATGTCTTTTATGCCACCATTTCCGTAGGGGTCATGGAATACATCTTGGGCTTTGGTAATTTGGTGCCTGGCACAAATTCAGTAGTGCAGTCTGTAGGTCGGTATGGGGAAGCATGTTGGATTCATATTCACTGAAGACATCTGCGAGGTTGCTGTATTCTTTAGGCACTTGCAGACAGCCTGGGAGCTGTTCAGCAGCTGAAGCCACTAAGCCCATGGCTGCTCCGCTTGTGGCTGGTTCTGATAGAGGTTGGGCAGCTCATTAATTGGGGGTGGTAAAGGGCTGACTGCTATGTTTAGTTTCTGACAGCCACCTTCCCACATGAAGTGTCTTCGAATCTGGCCTGCAATGCTTGCATAAACTCATCAATGTCCTCCAATTCAGGGGTGGCCTCATCATGCAGTTCAGCAGTCCATTCAGATGCTTTGCCTTCATTCAGTCAGTTTTAGCTGAAATCATTGCTCGTTCCACTGCATAGTAGTGTCCAAAGTTGTCTATGTGGAACCAGATAAGCTACTTTTTCTGGGGTCCCATCAAATGTAGCCTTGAGTTGGGGTGGTTCTAGTGGTCCCAGTGGTAGCAGTGCATGGACTTGTGGAGAGTGGGGGAATCACTGGTATTGGACCCAACCTTGCCTTGGGTAGAATGCCCATTCTGGTGGGATTTGGGCTGCTGGAGGCAGTTCTGGGGCATTTTGGAGGTTGAGACTCCCTTGGCCCATTTATGGTCCCTGCAGGCTGGGTTGGGTTGCGATGCTCCCTCCATAGTCACCTGCTTGTTGGGTCTAGCATGGGAGTCCTTACAAGCCTCCCTGTACCGAGTAGAAGGAGGAAAACATGCTTTGAGATGCTCCACAACCTTGGCCCGGGAAGTTAAAGGTTGGCTGGGACATCACCCATCTAGTGTGGTGGCCTGCTTGAAGTTGTGGGGTGCTGGTCAAACTACTCTTGGAGGCCTCCCATGAATTGGCTCCACATGGGTGGGAGGATCACGTAGCACCTGGATTTATTGGTCTCTGAGGCCCATTTCTTTCTTCATCATGGACATGCTGTGGGGCTCCAGGGGGACTCCTGTCCCCATTACTTCCAGTTGTTCCTCACTGGTCATCATTCCACTCCATTGCAAAATCCCCTCTTGGGTAGTCAACCAGATCAGCTGTGCCTTGGGTCATGCACCCAGTAGGAGTTTGGCTTCCATGGCTTGGGCCTCTGCAACCGTGGCTAATGCCCACCCTGTGAAGCTGATGGACTTGCAGAGCACTTCCAAGACTGTCCTGATAGCTCTGTCAGAAACTGCTTGCTTCAGTTCCATCTTCCCCAAGTCTTCCTGCAACCTGAGAGTTTGGGAGAGCACTTGGAGCTCAGGACCCTGGTCAGTGGCCTCACATTTCAAGGAGCTAATTCTTCAATTGAAGATTCAGGTTAATGTCAGGGTTCCAAGTACCATCCCCAATGTAATCAGGATGCAAAAGTCCTCAGAATGAGATTTTATTGAAGACATCATATTGGCACACCTGGAGAAAACCTGAACTCTTTGGGAAGAACTGAATATATAGTTGTTGGACCACTGGATAAAAGACGGATACAATAAATTTCAGTGAGATGTTTCAAGAAGAATTAGAGAATTGGGAGGAGATGGCATCATTAATTTGAGAGGTAAGAGAATGGTGAAAAATAGGAGATAAAGACTTGGAGAACAAATTGGAGGCTACAGAGAAAAAAACAGAAACTGTACTACATAAAGAGATGATCAGACAAGTCGAGGAAGAGACAAATAGAAAAGCAGATATAGAAATAAAAGCAGTGACAACCAGGAGCACAAAAGGATTTAAAAGGGACAATATTAAAAGTAATGATAGATGAAATAGGACAAAGAGAGAGAACAACCGGAGAATTAAAAAAGAAATTAAAATTAAAGAATCAGGTGATGGTGTTTGGAAAGGAGATAGAGATAAGAATAGATATTAGGGAAAATAAACAATGAAATAGGTTAGAGAAGGAAGTAAGAGAAGACATTTTGGAAATTAAACAATGGAATAGGGTAAAGAAGGGAGACAAATTTGAAATAGACAATCAAGAAGGCCATGGAGATAGAAACATAGATCAAAGAGAAGAGAGTAAGAATCAAGCCAAAGAAAATATAATTAAAGCATTAAGGAGGACAAGGGACGATGGATAAAAAGGCAGCAGGAGCACAATTAGAAGTTTTTTAAAAAGGGAGATTAGATACAGGGTTGTAATAAACACATACTTTGGAAATTAAATAAGACTGTAATATGAATTTGAACTTTATTAGACTCATAATATAAAGTGTAATGTATATGATTAATAACATTATATAACTAATGGAAGGATGATTATAATTTGACAAAAGTATTTTCATTATCATCATTATTAGAATTATGTAAATGGTTAAAACCAATAGAGATGATCAAGATCTTATTTGTAGTAAAAAGAAGAATATATAGAAAATAGGGATTGATATAAATACAGATAAAATGAAACTTTGATTAATTAAATAATGGAAGATTATAATGATACAAAAAGTGTATTATGTTAGGAATTGGAAAAGGTTAGCAATTATATTAAATGTGATCAACATGATTTTGGTTGTATAAAAATGGATGACACCCAGTAACATGCTGTTCATGCAAGGATTTGTATATTAAAAACTCAGTGGCTAGATAATTGAAACGAGAAGTAAAAACGAATAAAGTTATAATTAAATTTAGAAATAAGAGAGTATGAGACTATATAGACAAGATGGATGTATACAAATTTGATATGGAAAGGTATGATCTTATATGATATTATGGTATTTTTTATTACTATATTTGTCAACTATGATTGAGATATTTGTATACCCGACTACATACGATTTCATGAATGATGCATGATGTTATGTAAAAAATGGAAAATAAAAAAAACATTGATATATATAAAAATAGAAGAGGTTGCAAATAGCAATCATTTGACCCCAGAACACTGCAACCCATCATAAATACATGCCGGTTGCCAAGTGCCTGTATTTTTGAGCACAAGACCACAGGAATTTTGCAATGGTCATAAGTGCGAAGACCAATCTTAAATCACTTTTTTCAGCACCACTATAACTGTGAACAGTTGCTAAGCAAATGGTTATAAGTCAAGGACTATCTGTATTTACATAGAGTGCTTGAGCAACCCCATTCCCAGTTATTCCGCAAGTATATTTTCTGCCTGTTTATGCACCTGCCTGTTTATAGTTACTTAATCCCTATTGCACCATCCCATTTCCTAGAATAATGTTCAAACTACTAAGAACTCATAATTGCATAAAAAGGAGAAAAAGTAAAGAGATTTTTCTTTTCATACATTTTGTAGATATGGGAGTCAACTTTTATAGCCCCCTATTGTCCACTGAGCACATTGATTAATAAAATTAATAAGGATTTATTCATAAATACAGTAGATTTCAAAAACTATTCCCAGTTATGAAATATTAATTATTAGTTTGATTAAGAAATAAGTGCTATGAATTGCAAACACTATACATACAGAGTACATTATATAAATTTAACATTTTCACAGCTGTATCAGCAAAGATATAATGGCAATTATAAAGATTCTGTTTCACTGAGCAGCTTCATTTGAGAAACAATTCCATACCACAAATTTGCCTGTTTTTTGAACCTACAGTTGACTGAAATACAAAGATTATTGCAAATTTTGCATGTTGTGTTTCTGATTTGCCACATTATTTTTTATGGGCCTTGCTTGAATCTTCTGAGGAAAGGTTCAGTCCATTTCTTGAGGGCCTACTTATCTCCAATCATGGCAAATAGCACGAACATGACAGGATAGAAGAAGCTAATGCTTCATGGAAAAGTGGAAAATGGAATAAAGAGCATGAAAAACACAGAAATGCCAGCCTTGAAACTGGAACATCACTCTATTTTGGCAAGCAAAGAGACAATCCACCTTAGATTGTCTGTGTACAGGAAGTCCTTGAGTTATAAGGGCAATTGGGATGAGAATTTCCATCACTATGTCAGTGGGGAAACCAGTGGGAAATTGCAACTGCCAACCAGGCAGGTAAGGGGTTACTGTCAAGTATGGAAGAACAAGGTGTCATGCAGGGTGTTAGGGAAGGGGAGAGATCAAGGGTTGGGGAGGGTCAAGGGAGGCATGAAAAGTTAGATTTCAGCCATTGGGGGGGCATGAATGAACCATCATGTGGGATCTTGCAAAGTCTTTCAGAACATGTTGTCTGATCTCTCTTATAGTCCCTAAACATGCATGTTTCTAAAGGCAGTCTTCATTTAATGACCACAATTTGGAGAAGCAACAAAGTTGTCAAGTGGTCATTAAGTGGAACAGTTATTTATTTGTCAAATTTATTTATTGCCAAATTTATAGAGCTGCCCATCTCACCTGAAGTGACTCTGGTGCCATATGATAAAAGCAAAAATTAAAATAGTTTACAAACCAATTAAAACAATTAGCATGGATAAAATATGCTTGCAATCTTCCTTCAACTTTCCTTTGCTTTACAGACCCACAGAGGTTATAAATATGAAGACTGATCATAACTTTACTTTATAGTTGTTCATACTTGTAACTGCAACCAGTTGCTAAATGAGGGACCACCTGTATTTATTACTTTGATTACAATTAATCAGATACTTCAATGTCAGCTTTTTCAGTAGAGTTGTTTTAGCTAGCTGAAATTTGCTTTTCTTTCAGAACCATAACATCTCAGAACACTGCAAAGTTTTCCAAACTGTTATTCATGACCAATGGACCATTCAAGAATATCCATGAGGAATGAAATCCAGACTCCCCATATCTTTCTTATTTATTTATTTATTAGCAGGATTTATATACCGCCCCCTCTCCCAGAGGGACTTTCTTGCAACTTCTCCCACCCCTTGTTATCACCTTGTAGAAAGAACGGTCTGTGAAGCACAGGATCTCAGCAAGTAAGTTAGGCCAGCAATGCTGGAAGAAATAAAAGACCATGAATAGAAAAGATATCCCTGAATGAGAAAGGTAAAGAAATACATTAATTTTTCCCACCTTTGAGAGAGAGAAGAGATTAAAAACTCAATTATTGTCACAGATTTAAGACAGACAATTACAAATCAAGTTAGACTTTTAGGCTAGTATCCTAATGGAATGTCTATTGAGATTCTTAATTACCCAGGTGATGGTTGGTCCAAGCAAATAATTGTTGGCCATAATTGTTCTATTTGCATGTCTTTCTGTTTTGTGATTTTTCTCCAGTTTTTTCCCCCTCCTTACTTCTGCTGTTTCCACGTACTACAATGTCTACTATCCAGGCTTTTTTGTTGTAGGAGCCAATCTGGGTCAGTCACTGGGACCAGAGTTTTTGCCTTCCGAGCTTTCGGACTCAAGTCTAGGATAAAGAGAAGTTCCTTGAAGATGGGCTCCAGCACCAGTCTGAAAGTTCAGGAGACAAAACTTCTGGTCCCGGTGAGTGACCCAAATTGGATCCTGCAACATTATCCAGAGACACATATATTTGCCTTCGTTCATGAATTTTGTCTTATTGATAATTGTTAACATAAAGTGTTATGTGGCAGGTGCTTATCTATTTTAATTCTAAAGTATCAGTGCAGATTAGTGTCATTTTCTACTATTTGTCTATTTTGTGCTCTTATCAGTTCTTGCTTGCAGGCAAGTGTTATTATTATTACATTTTTTTAACCTTTTGGATATATAAGTCAAGGTGGCAATCATACACAATATTCCTGCCTCATATTTTCTTCACAACGATCCTGTGATGTGGACTGGGCTGAGAGCAAATTACTGGCCCAAAGTCCCCCAGCCACCTTTCATGGTTAAGACAGGTCTAGAACTCACTATAAACTGGTTACAAGGCCAGTGGTTTTATCACTGTACCCAACTAGTCTTGTTCCCAGTATGTGTGCAGAGTATCAGGAGGCAGCTAGCCAGTGTAGTTTGAACTGAAGGCAGCGCTCAGCTCCATAATTCAGTAAACACATATGAGTGATTTTAGCTGGGCACTGAGGGGAAGGTAGCTTCACATTTTTACAAGGAAAGAGATTTGGTTTAATATAAATCAGTCTTATGCAGAGGCAGAAGCTGCAATCAAACAATCAAAGGAACTAAAATGCAGATGGACTGCTAAAATTATATATTTATAATTATCCCCACACAAAAACCTATACCAATATATTTACAATTCTGTGATCAGAATAGATGATTGGCACAAGCTCCCCTCTCCCAAGAATAAATTTTCTACAGAATATTAAAACAGGCAGAATAGAATATCTTCCCTAAAGGAGAAGAGGAGAAAAAATCTCCTTAATAAAGGCAGAAAGCAGCCCCCAGTCTTTCTGCTATAGGAAAAGAGCTTCAAGCAGAAGCCTGAACTGCAGCTGCCTTCAGTTCATTTCTCCTCCATTTTCTCTTCTCAAGCTCTGCTGGTACCAACAAAGGCTTTTTGCAAAGGGCTGCCAAAGCCTACAGGAACGCAATCTCCCTGCAGTCTTCAGCAAGGAAATGGCAAACAGAAAGAAGGCCTGAAGGACCAAAGCCTTCCCCTCCATTTGCAAACGTCCAGATCTCAATTTGCAGAGAACAGAGGCCTAAAGTGTGAGATTACACAAGATCAGTAGTGTAAGATCTCGTGCTACTCATGTCACATGATGTCACAGTATATTAGGCCTCTGTTCTCTGTGAATGTAGGCAAAGAAACCGTGACACCAAAGAGATCTTTGCAAGGTAAATGACTCTTTACAGGTGAAGTGCCGGTGAAGACCCAGCAGTATGTGTGTTTGTGGGAATAGACAGGTGAATGTTGCAGAACCTCTGCAGTCATTCGTAATAGTGAACAGCCGTAGTGCTGCGATATTAATAATTTCAGGACTTATTTGTAAATGGTAGGGGACGCTTATTGCAAAATTTTGAACCTTCGTGAAAGGGAATGCTTGTAACTCAGGGATTACCTGTACCTAAAATCTGTTTACAACATCTACCATACCCAGTCACTGACAGGCAAATGGAAAGTTTAATTCAATCATTCCATAGGTTGAGAAAGACTGTGATAGTAATTAGCATGTGTAGTTGTATGACTATCTCATGCTACAACTAAGATGCTGCAATCTGTGGGAAATCAATTTGGGGACTATGGGGGTGACTTACAGCCATCATCACTAAGTTCCTCCAAGTCAAACTCACCAACTTGGTCCCCGGCATGGAGAAGAGGAGGCATTGATTCTCACAGAAATGAATAGCTTTTCATCAGGAACCGGATCTATGCCAGAGAGGGAAATGAGCAATGAAACAGTGTGAAGTTAAGTCATGTTGTGAATTTCTTTACAGTGGACTTTAGTATTCTGCTGTGCCACCTACCTGGCCTTTAGTACCACCCGTCAAGCCTAAAAGGACATTTTGGACTTGGGGTTTCTCTGCTGACACCATATTAGCCATTGCTTTGCATATTATATGGAGACTTTTAGCTTTGACACATTTTTTCTTATTTCTGCAAGACCACCGGGTTGGAGGAGTGGGGGTGGATGGAGCCGACTCGGGGTTGTTATCTAGTTTACATTCTTTTAGTAGAGTTCTCATGGGAAAGTTTCTCTGGGCTGTGAACACCTGCGATGGGAAGTCGTAGGTGAAACGTTGGGACTTTCTTTGAAGGGGTTGGTGAGAAATTAATATGTGATAATTAGTGGGGTGGAACTTTCAGTTTTACTGGGGTGGAGAAAGCCCCGGAATTTTAGGTTCAGGATTTCTCCAGACCGTACCTGAACAATGTCTTCAATAAAATCTTATTTGTTTCCTTGGAATTCTGATTGCATTGCTGATGTTGTGTGGAACCCTGACACCAGCCTCGTGGATATTCAAAGAAAGGAATTGCACCCATTAGCTCAGCAGGATGGGGTAGTCTAAGAGGTCTCTAATGCTCCAATTGTGAATCCTATGATGCTCCAGACACTGTCTGTCTAGACTTTTCAGAAAGTGTCCCCTGCTTACTCACTTGGCTAACTTTCAGCTATACTGCCTGCTGACCTTTCAGCACAACTTCTTCCTTGGATGAAATCTGCTTGTCTTCCAGCTTGCAAGAGGAACATATATTTGAGGCCATGGCAACTGCCATGGCAATTATAAATGGCATTTATACAAGTCTTATATATGATGATTGCTGCTAAGGACCGTATTTTCTCCACAAGATTTTAAAAAAAAACAGATTAAACCTTAAATAAAAAATTAAAAATATAGCTTTTGGACATTGAAGACTGGACAAAAATAAAGGCACACCTGCACTTCATGCAAAACTCTTGATCTTTGTTTTCATAATTTTCCATATTATTTCTTATTGATGTGTGAATCAACCATTATCAGATGTTTGCCTCTCTGCCCAATGGTGGGCTTCACATTTTTTAACAACTGATTCTCTACCCTAATTTCTGGCTGGTGGGAATGGCTGGGTAGGCATGGCTGGGTGGTTATGTGACTAGGTGGGACTAACTGGGAGAGACTCAATCCAGCTCTTCCCCCTTTGGGAAAACTCAGAGCAGCCCAAGTAACAGCTGACAACAGAAACACTTAAGTACAGCCATTAAGATAAAGAGAATCAGGCTAAAAATAACACACCTAGAATTTCCCTTTTCCTCTTTCCTGGCAGAATTAACCCCCAGGATAGGAAAGACAAAGCCTTAGGAACAGGATTAACCCATTAAGGCAGGAAGACAGAATTCAGAGCAATTATTATCTTGAGAGGAAACTATAAAACTTGGAAGGAGGATATATTTATTATCAGTGAGCAATCATGTACCTTGATTACTCCAAAACAATGTAAGAGACTCCTGTCCCAAAGGTGCTTGTTCAAGAGGCAATTGGACTTTCTGGAAACCAAGAAAGTCCAATAGCCTCTTGAAAAAAGCACCTTTGAGACAACCATGACCTGGATGACTGAAGAATCCCTATAGACAAGAGACTCCTGTGCTCAGTGAACTGACAAAGCACAGTTTCCCACCCAGGACAAACAATAATTAGATCTATTTGCACCACTTAAAGATACGAGTTGGTCTCACTCATCTCACAAGATATCCTTAGGTAATCATCCAGATTTAAGAAATGATCACAGAAAGACAGTACAAAAAATCAGACAGAATGCCAAGCTTGCATCCTGCCTCTCAGCCATGTCTTCTATGGCATGCAAACCCTTCTGCAAATAGCTTTTCCAGCCATGTTGGAAGTATACTCCAAAAAACTTAAAATGACCCTTCAACAACCTTTAAGATAGTCAATCCCCAGGAATAAAAGTAGGACAAAAAACTTCCAAAACTCTGGTGCTCAGGTTGCAGACAGAAAATCTGGGCGTACTGCCAAGAACATTAAGGCTGTTACAATCTATGCAGTTTCTGAAAACACTTAAAGCAGTAGGGCAATTAAGATAAGGGTTAGTCTAGAAACACAGGCATAACAGAATGTTTGCTTCCTGCCTCCCTTGCAGGATTAGCCCTGTAAAGTGGGAAAAGATTTCTTCCAACAGCCAGTGTGAACCAGTAGCAGCCCACCTCCGTCTCTGCCCTACTTCATAGGTTGCTTTCAGGCCCAAAAAGTTTCAAAATGACAGGAGCTTCTTGGGATTGAATTCCAAAATATGTGTGAACTAATATACTGGATTAATTATTTTTACTGTAGGAAATGGTCCTAAAAACTTCAGTCCCAGTTTCTTCATAGGTAATTTCAATTTTAAATATTTGGTTGATAGGTAAACTCGCTCTCCCACCTGAAAGGGAGGTTGGAGGGACCTGTGTTTGTCTACTTGTTTTTTATATTCCTCAGCAGCTTTCTTAAGTGCTAATTTAGTGTTTTCCCACCAGTGCTTTAAGGATCAATCCACTCTTGCAAGATCATAGAAGAAGAGCAATTCCGGCATGGATACAAATTCCATACACTAGTGATTTGGAAGGAAGTTAATCCAGTACTGCTGTGGACTGCATCATTATAAGCCACTTTGGTGAATGGCAGAAAGTTGGACCAGTTATCTTGCTGATAATCAATATAACATCTTAAATAGTGCTCCACAATTGCATTCATATATTCCATGACTCCATTAGTGTTTGGATGAAAAGCCGAGCTGAGTCTCTGGGATGATCCTATTGACTTTAGGAACTCCCTTCAGAATTTTGTGGTAAATTACACTCTGTGATCAGAAATAATTTGCTGGGGCACTCCATGCAATCTGTAAATGTGTTTTATGAATATTCTGGCTAACTTTTTAGCAGATGGCAGTCCAGAGCAAGCCACAAAGTGCACTTGCTTGGAAAACAAGTCAATTATAGTCAATTATAGTCCAGATATGACAGTATGCCCTCCATTTGGTGTGAGGTCTACTATAAAGTTCATTGCGATTTCTTCCCAAGACTGGCAGAGATCAGCTACTTGTTGTAGGAGACCTGGGGGTCTGCTGGCCTCATTTTTATTGTTGCACAAGTAGCACAACTTTTTACATAGTTCTCCATGTCTGCTTTCATTTCAAATCCAAAATGCCCAGCCATCTGTGAAACGTGGCTGTGCTCTAAAATTTTGATCCTTAAACTGGCTTGGATCCCTTCCAAGCTAGTCCTTTCCTGAATGTCAGTGTCTCTTGCTTTTCTAAAACCCATGAGTCAGTGAGATGGGCCCCTTTTAAGGCTGCTGTTATTAGATTGGAAGCCAGGCTAGTTTGTCACTTGCTCTGGTCTTGGGTGCTGATTTGGGCCACTGATTGGGGTGAGGTGATGATTGCTTGCTCCACTTCTTCCCTCCAGCTGTTAAATTGGGGCTTTCAGGATAAGGCAACATCTAGTAGGTGTGTCCCCCCAATGTACTTCAATTCAAAATCAAACTGTTTGAAGTATTGTGCCCATCTGACTTGTTTAGGGGAGAGTTGCTAGGGAGTTTTAAAGTTTCCAAGCTTTTGTGCTCTGTCCAAACTTGAAAAGGTACTTTGCTCCTTTCTAGGAAATGCCACCAGGTGAGTAGAGCCCAGTGGACAGTGCAGGCTTCCTTTTCCCACACAGCCCACCTCCTCTCCATGTCAGTGAGTTTTTCGGAGACATGCACATGGCTGAAGTTGGCCCTGAGCATTTTCTTATAATAGAACTGCTGCTATGGCCACATCATTAGCATTGGCTTGAATTACAAATGGCCAGTCAGGATCTGGGTGTTGGAGATTGGGCTTTTCTGCAAATAGCCTCTTTAGCATTTCAAATGTTTTTTGACAGTTCAGGGACCAAGCTAAAGGTTGGCTGGGCAGAGGTTTTGATCTTCCTCTGGTTTTTAATAAGTCTGTTAGGGGTAAAGCCACTTCTACAAATGCTGGTATGAATTGTCTATAAAGTTGGTGAACCCCAGGAAATTTTGTTTGTGAGTCCATGGGGGTTGCCAGTCTAATACCACATTAACTTTTCCTGGGTCCATTTCAAACCCCTGGTTGGAGATTTGGTAACCCAAGTAGTCCAGCGAAGTACTATGGAATTTGCACTTTGACAGTTTGCTGTAAAGTTTAGCAGCTAGTAATTTTTTCAGCACCTGCTGGACTAATTTCACATGTTCCTCCAGTGTCTTGCTGAATATCAGAATGTTGCCCAAATAGATGAGAACTCCTTTATACAGATGCTCATGTAGGACCTCATTTATTAATTGCATAAAAACGGGGACCCTTTGCAGACCGAATGGCATTACTTTATATTGGAACCTGCCCAGTGGGCAGTTGAAGGCAGTTTTCCATTCATCTCCCTTTTGGATTCACACATGGTAGTATGCTTTTTGCAAATCTAGTTTGGTGAAGTCCTTCCCCTTGGCTAAGTGATTTAGCATGCCCTTCATCAGGGGGAGGTGTTAGGTGTTCTCTACGCAAACTCCATTAATTCCACGAAAATCAACTCAAAGTCTCATCCTCCCATCTTTTTTCTCTCTGAACAAGACAGGGGCTACCACTTTGGAGTTTGCAAGCTGGTTGAAGCATCTAGCTTCATTGTGAGGGGGGCTCCAATTTAAATTTGGCTTTAATTGATGGTGGTGTGGACCCTAACCCCTATTTTTATTTTCCAGTACCCATTTTCCCAGGTAATGGATGGCTCCCATTTATCCAGCCATGACAACCCCAAGATTATGGATTCAATCATCTTGGGGACTACTACGAACCAGATGTATTCCCAGTGATGTTCCATTTCTAGTTTGACGAGTTCAGTGACTAGAGTGGTTGGTACTCCACCTACGAGGGTCCCATCGACTTTCTCAAAACAAATGGGGTGGCCCAGGGGTTTCTTCTCTATGCCTAACTCTTGGACAGTGGTCAGGTTTATGAGGCACTTAGTACATCCAGTGTCTATAATGGCATTACTTCCCCCTGGGCCCCAGTTCTTGGGACTACTAATCATAACTTTATGGCAAAGGGAGGGATTGTCTCTCTCACCATTGTGTCTTCATTGCTGCTTTTGCCCATGTCTACTTGATATTCTTTGGGAGCCAAAATTCCCTTTCCACTGTGTGGCAGGGATCTTCACTGCCTGTTTGCCAAACTTTCCTTGGTCTGTTGGTTTCGGAGGGGTTTTCCTTGTTTTTTTTTATAAAATTTTATTGGATTTTTCACAAAAAAACAAACAAAAAAACCCAATATGTCTTTTTTTGAGAACAGCAAGATCCTGAATTATCACTTCTCCATACAGAAATAAGCTCAATCACATATTCATCTTTATG
>JAEANM010007101.1:0-18020 GCA_017656035.1 Myanophis thanlyinensis
AATCCTGCCCAGCCGTTGTTTCAGGAGATAACTCTCTCTCTTGTAAATCTTCCTGGTTCGCATTATTGTTCAATACAAGAGAAGTCGTTCTCTCCTGTAATTGCGGCCTCTCGCCTCCAGGGGCCCCTTTTGTTGCTCTGGCCACCTGTTTTTCAATGGCTCGCTGTCTCCGAGCCGCATCCCTTTGCTCTGCTCTCGAAGGCTGGGCCATACGAGGGGCCTTTGCCCTCATTGAGGGCCCCCCTGCAGAGGCTTCCACATGTTCCCGTTTGGCCGTAGCCTTCCTGCCCCCGGTCTGAGTGGTTGTATCCCCACTCGTTGACCCATTCATATCCATTATGCTATTTGATATTACTTCACAGAGCAGGATGGGGCCTGGTCTACTGCTGGGAATCCTCTCAGATGAGGTACGACCAGCTGTATTCAACTCCTGGGAACACCCCGTATTAGGGTTACGGCCAGGAGGAAGTCTTACTTAATTAATAATTAATTCTTCTTCTTTCTTTTTTTTTTTAGTCCTTGACTCTGTGAATTCTGTAAAATCTTCAATCCACAACTATTGATTTTGGTTCAAAACTGTCAAGCCAAACAACCAATCAATTAGTCACTATAACTTATATTGTTGCCTTTAAACTGACCAGAAATCTTCCTGCTTATCCTGGTAAACTGCACTTTCTTTAATGGCTGCTGCGCCAAGCGCGAGTTTCGAACGCGCCTTCTTTGTCTGTTTTCCCGTGCTGCTGCCGGCAATGTAAAGATGGAATGGGAGGGGGAGGTGTTGGCTTTTTCGCGCCCAAAAGATAATGGCGCGATCCTGACTAGATGAGGCAAGCACAGCTCCTCTTCCCTTTATCTCTCTTCAGGAGCCTCTGTGCTCCCCGGGGATTCTCCAATTACTTCAGAGCTTCCGCGGTTCGCTGCGCGCCTCTTCAGGGAACCCTCCTCACTAATGTAAGGCTTCCTGCGGAGCCGCCGTTTCTCCGCGGCTCACTCGTCTTCGGGGAATGCCCCTCTTCCAAATTCAAAGTGCTAGAAGCACCACCGCTTCTCCGCGGCTCTCAAGCTTCCCGGGGAATCCCCTCAGCAAATTTAAATGATTCGTCAGAGCCGCCGCTTCTCCTTGGCTTCCAGGAATCCCTTTTTTGTATTTTAAAACTTTCGCTCTTTGGGGGGCACTTCACACACACACCCCTTTTGCTTTCCCTTAGTTCGATTTAAACCCCGGTGCTCTCCTCGGCTCCTGTGCCAGGAGAAAGCCTCTTTGTTTAGAATTGGTTGGTTTGTTTATTCTGCCGTGGGAAGAATAACTCCCCCCCACATACACACGCCGGGAGATACCTGATCTTCCTTACGTTTCTTCAAAGAGTGTTTTGTAAGGCAGGCTGCAGCTTAGAATCCAGGATGCAATTCCTTTCTCTAATTAAATAATACTTTTCTAACCTAAATAATTCTATGGTTACAAATTAACTAATCCCAGGAGAAGGATTTCCAACCGTTCACTAGCGTGGCTGAGTGAAAGCTGGGACCAGTAGGGTCGCACAAGGCGAGGTCACAACTATTTTTTCAGACTCAGCCAATCACTGTGAGCGGGAGGAAACCCATCCTGGATTCTATATCAACCAATAGGGAGAAGAGGGCACTATGTGCAGCATCTTCTGACTACTGTGTAGCAAACTGTCTTTGAAACAGAAACAAGAAATACATGACAATCTGCATAAACTATGATTTTGCAAACAGAAAGTTTGACACAGTATCAAGGAAGTACCTCTGCTATCCAAAAAGGCTACTCAAAATACTCAGCCACTTAGTCCTTATCACCTGTATGCACGGATCCCTGAAGAAAAGCTCCAGACAGCAGTAGCATTCATAAGGTAGAGCAACCAGCTGTCAAGACTAAGAGTGTAAAATGATGTAGCTGAGTCTTGCATCACTGCAAGCAGCACACCCTCCCTTCAAGTCAGGAAGTTGGCTTCTATCCCAAGGGTGGGTCCACATGCCTTTAACATTACTGAAGATTTGCTACTAGTGGTACAACTCAGCTGTTTTCCTGTCTAAACTAGGCTGAAAAGCTTCTGTTCCTGTTCCATTTTCAACTCAGTGAAGGGGAAAGGAAGCCTTAAGCCTGCCAAAATATAATGTAGTTCTTACTCCAAATATACTGTACTGTGGTACTCAAACTTGTACCGCAAAGTTCACCAATGCTCTTTCTCCATCAACTCTTCTAAAAGCTATCAAGGATAGCCATAGATTTTTGCAGACATAGTTTTGTGAAAATTTCATCTAATTATGAAATATACAGTAATCACATATCTCTGAGCCCCTTCTCGGGATCCATATGCAAATTATGCTTAAAAATTACTTCATGATGAAAATCTCACAACTTTTGAGACACCCTAGGACAGAGTTGTCAAACTCTCAGAGTCACGTTGTTGTTATGTGACATATCGCGACTTCCCCCCCTTCGCTAAACTGGGGGTGGGCATGGCCAGCATGTGATGCACCCAGCCCGCAGTCCACAAGTTTGACACCTCTGCCCTAGGAGCTTCATATGTCCCTTAACAACAAAAGAAAGAACTGTTGAGACACATGAACGACATTGCATTAAGGGTCAACACAGTAGGTTAACTGTAAGAAGAATTGTAAATATGCAAGGGCTTCCTAGCAGCACTGTCACAAAATCAGAATATTTTCTTCTGATATTCCTTAGTTCCAAAAGCTAATCCTCTAAAGATGTGTGACAAGCTGTTTTGATGGCCAAACTTCCCTGACTCCTCAACACAGGAGAAAGAGCCATCCTAGAAGGATTTATAGCTGCTTTTCTTCTAGAAACATATGGATGTTTGCAGGAACCAATATTGCCTTAATAGTGTCAGGAATAAGCAGAGAGGCCAAGGGTTCTGTGCACAATGGATAAAGCAAGGCTCTATGACTCCTGGGATCAAATACTGCCTCTTAGATCATCAGATCATAGATATCATGCCCACATTAACAGAAGAAGGCTGTGCTAGAAATAGTTTGCCAGAACATCTGAATTTCCTCCTACTATGTTCAGTGGAATAAAAATGCCTAGAAGGAACAAAAGGCTTTTATCTGTAATTTCCAGGTGTAGCTAAATACCTGCAGATTCACTTAAATTACATTCTCAGGTGCCCTGCCCAGAAAACTCACAAGGAGAGAGGTACTAAGAAACAGCTTGGAAAGGACTCCACAACCATTTTAACTTTTCATCTCTTTAAAATTAGTAAAAGTAAATAGAGAATAAAGCTGCCCACTCTTTCAAAATTGAAGTCCCAATAACTTTAAAGTAGTACAAAGTAGATCCTATGGCAAGAGAAAAGAACTCAAAGAGAAGTTATATCCCATTGTTCAAGAAGCCCTAAAATCAAACAAACAGGTGTTTACACAGAAAAAAGTCAGATTGGAAAACCCAGTAGTTTGCATATTCCAAAATATTGTTAGCCTGTTCAGTAAGGGAAATCGTTGAACTGCAGCACAGAAAAGACTGAAGTATCATGATACACACGTGCAATAGCACCCATATGGAGCATATCTAGTTTGCAGGTATGTATCTGAGGGAAGTATAAATCACAATCTATGATAGTATTCTTCATACATCTGATTTCTGCATATGAGAACTTGAACTACAATGAAATTGAGAAAATGACACACACACACACATTTATACACTTTTTATTAAGCTAACAAGTTATACAAAATAATTTGCAAGTCTCTGAATTTCCAAAAATATACTGTCAAGTAACAAGGTTTTAAAAAACTAATTTAAAATTGAAGGAAAGGAAAAAATAAATCTGGCTGGCATTAAGACAACAGATGTAACAAGATACTCTCTTAAATAAGTCAACTGAGACATTTATTTATCTCAGTTGGCTTATTTCAGAGGGTATCATCTTAAATAAGCCAAATGCAGAAGAGTGCTATGTTGCACAAAGAACCTTCTCAAATGAATGCTTATTAAACAAAGATATTTTAAAGAGAAAAATGTTCACAATTATCTTGAATTTGCAATCCTTGTTAAAATAGTATAAATGTTAAATGCCTATACAGTACCTTCTGATCCCTGGAAGCAAAAGCCCAGATGTCTAAATACTATGTTTCCTTTCTGGCTTGATCAGTAAATGTCTGGTAGAATATGAGAGGGGACCAGAGGAGGAAGAAGAGTCAGAAAAGGATGACTGTGATAGCTTCTAGGCATACTAAGTGCTTCAAGTACCAATATAGACTAACAGGAACACAAATATATATTGTCCTAAATAAAACTACAAAAGAGCCAATTGGAAATGTGTACCCTTAAAAACTTAAAATAAAGAGCTATTTCAACATTAATACAGCTGTTAAAGATATAACCCCCAGAGAGAGGATGAAATCTCACAGCTGAAGTTGAATTTAAAGATTTAAAGTGGCTCAAAATGTAGATTAGGAAAGTGCAAAACCCAAGAAAGTTGGCCTGCAGACCATGAATCCCTAAAAATTGGTGTTTCCATTTTAAATGAGCATCATTTTATAGTATGGGCAGCAATAACTGATTCTCTTGTTAATTGGAAATATTTTTACAGAGGAAAAAATTAATGTAAAATACAGTCCTTTTAACTCTTGTCCACAATTAATGCTCAGGATCCACTCCTTGATGACTGTGGCAATGGAGAAAACCTATTTGTAGCTTGCCCTAATCAATCTTGTTTAAACAGATTTTCTACTTATTTCAGTTTTTGCAACATGCCTCAACTCTCTGGAGACCTCTGAAATGGGTGATCAAACGCGCGGCCTGAATGCGTCATGCACTGGCCACGCCCACCCCTGGTTTAGCAAAGAGGAAAAAAGTCACGATATGTCACGTGATGACAATGTAGAGCCATGAGTTTGACACCCTTGTTGTAAAACAAAAGGAGAGGCTAAATGGAAGCAAACTCTCAAAAACTCTCTCTTCTCAGAAAACGGAAATAAACTTAATCCGATTATAACCCTGAGAGAGAGAGAGTGATGTAAGACTGAGGGCTTTGCTACTAGGAAAATCTGCAGCAGAGAAACTAGAAGCTTCTTACACAAATGGTTCTCAACATTCAACCATTAATTCACTTGAATTCCAGTCAAGGAATTGGAAATATGAGGGAGTCCTTGGTGCTCATCTTGGTTCTTTTCTTGCAGATGTTTCATTATCCAAACTGGTAACATCAAACTGGTTCCACAATCCAATGGAAACATTGCACTAAATATTGACAAGAGAATTTCAGGAATTTTCTTTTATTAGAAATATTATACTATTTCTTTTATTAGAAATACTATACTGCTAATTGGAAGTATCAGGAAGTTCTGAGACAGAAAATATTGGATTAAAAGTTATGAGCCACTCAGAGTTGCTTAGATGAGATGTGCAAATCAAATAAATACAAAATCAAACAATACAACAAAAATAATAAAATTTAAATAAAATTAAGAACAGTAGTAGTAAGAGTTGTGTGCTTGCAGTAATTGAAGGCTGGAACGAAACAAGTATCTTTACAGGAGGGTAGCACACTAGCAGATGAAGAAAATCACAATCAAGCAGTTGGCACAGTGGAAGTTAATGTTGACACATCTACTACTTTATATTGAACCAATGCAATCCCTTTCTCTCAAAGTATTTAAATCACAATTATCTGCAATCTCCTACCTAAACTGTACTAGGCTGTACTACACTTCATACTCAGCAGCAAGTAATGTATTTCTACAACATGACAAAATAGTAACACCAACTCTTCATTATCATTTTTTTCTAATCAGGAAGTTTTTCAACATTTTCAAAGAAGAATGGTTAACTCAAGAATGAGGCTTTTGCTCCAACACATTTATCTCTGTAGTGTTTCACCAATATCAAGACTGGGCAGATGTGTGTTCCTCTAAAAATAAAGCATAGAATAAACAGCCTTGCCCAAACAGTACCCAAATTGAGAAGGGATGGGGATGTGGTTGCTGTGTGCCTAGAAGAATGGCACATACATTATTACCACCAAATAATGAGGATGAGACAAAACACTTCTTCAAAATGCTTTGTATTCACGGAAGGGTTTTGTTTTGTTTTCAGACCTAAAATGTTGTCAAAGGACTCATATGCACTGATGTACAAGCAGCTTGTCAAAACAGAATATCACCCACGTTCATAATCTCTGCTACTAGTAAACCTTACAACAAATTATCACCATCATTGTAGGCAATGTGTAAAAGTACCCACCTGCCATCTTAGTTCTACACAGAAATCAGAACAGACCACATGTTCTTTAAAGTGATTTGATTTTTATTTGCACCATTATATCTGATGCCAAAAGATAACATTCTTATGACAAAAACAAAAACCTTGAAATATATTACTATAATCAATTTTAATTTAATTATCATAATGCTAAAACCAATAATAGCTATTTATTGTTCTTTTTGAATTTTGAATAAACATTGTTTAATAAACTTCATGAACAATAATAGATGGACAGCACATTATTAGTGCACTTGTTCTGCATAATATTCCAATCTTAACCTATATAACAGTGAATTCTAACATTACAGCCAATTTTCTGAAAAGCTTCTGCCATAAACAACATTATGCCAATATGGTAATAATATATGCCTGTATGCTTCCAAATGTGCCAAAAGAATTACCTAAATATATTCATGATGTAGATAAAAAGCTCAATAACAGATTCACAAAGTTGCTGAACAGGCAGCAACATAACTATTACTGCTCTGGGCCCAGATAAAACTAATCGTTAAAATTTTATTGGTCATTAAGCTTTCACAAGCCTCTCTCTCTGAAGAGTTGGAAAATTATTACTATCCTTCATAATAAAACCATTCAATAAATTACCCAGTTCTAATCCCCACCCCACCCTTTCTGGTAATGGATGTTTATTTTGTAAAACAAAGAATAGGTAAAAGTAGTAAGTGCATTTCAATGTTTCTGTAATAATATGAATCATCACACACTTATTTTTTTAAGGGGGTATTTATTTGTCTGACTGGCAATCACTCTGAAATTTATTTTAATCTAGAAACATGAAAATATATGAGCTATGATAATATATCTTGTTTATGCCAAAGTTTCCTTTTCTTAATTTGAAATTTAGATATGTGCTGGTTCAAACTAAGCTTAACCCATGTATGTTATTTTCAGATAACAATTTTCTTTCAAGAGGTACCATGAAAAATTTATTCAAAAATCATCAACTGCTTCATAACAAAATACAAAGTGGTTATTGTAGGCTTTACAGAAGCTGTTCAAAGTAAAAGCAAAAGTAAAGCAAATATGAAAGATGAATCCAGAAAGTTATAACTGTTATAAGTGGCAATATATATTGAATGCTTTATAGCTAAATGTATTTTTTTAATCTTTGAGATGTTTATAATTGTAGCAGATAGCAACATATAAATTATACAAATGCACACATCCTAATTATAGTCAAATTATTGACTAACTTTTTTATCCTAGTAATGTAACAGTTTTCTTAGCCCAACATCACTTCCAGACATAAATAGAATCTCCATCATTTCCAGTGATGATTATTAGATGGGATGGAAAATACAGTGCTGTGTGGTTCAGTAGTGCAATAATACAGGTAGCCCTTTATTTAGTAACAATGATGCCTAGATTAGTTACAAAGTCTTTTGTTTAGGACCTTCACAGGTTTGTAATCCAAAGGAAAACTGACACAAGATAAAAATAGCAATAGCACTTAGACTTATATACCACTTTATAGTCTTTCCAGCCCTCTCTAAGCGATTTACAGAGTCAGCATATTGCCCCCAACAATTTGGGTCCTCATTTTACCCACCTTGGAAAAACGGAAGGCTGAGCCTTGTGGGATTTGAACAGGCTGTCAGCAGAAGTACTAGAGTATTGCAGTACTGCACTCTAACCACTGCGCCACCCAGGCTCAAAAATCACAATTTGACTTAGCCACTGTTTCACTTAAGGACCAAATGGTTCCAATTGTAGTTGCTGAACAAGGGCTACCAGTCATAGATCCAGATAATGAAATTCTACCTTTATAGTGAGCTATGTATCCTATGATTACCAGTAAGACAAAAGAAACAGTGTTCATGATAACCAGAACTACAAATTAAATGACTATATTTAAGGCCGGCAGGCGTAAAATTCTAATTCAGGTACTTATGCGGACATTTTGTTTTTTAGTAAACTCAGAAAACTGAACTGCTTCAATAAATCACGATTAATCATGGGTGAGCATTTTGAACAAATAAAGCCACAGAGATTATCCAACGGCATTCAGAGACAATAATCTTTAAAGAGGAGATAAAAATGGGTCTAATAGTCCCTCAGTATTACTGATAGTGACCTACACCGAGCATTTAACTAACGCGTGAAATGCCAGGAGAGAAGCTATGAGTGATCCCCAGCAGTGAGAATTGGAGAAAAAAAAAATGCTCCAAAAAAGTTACAGAGCCAAAGTCCATCTCGGGCGGAGCGGAAGCTCAGCTATTCACGGCGCTCCACAAACTGAAAGCGAGGGATGTTTCGGAAGGCTACCGAAAGCTACAACGGGCATTTGAAAGCACGGGTCGTCTACAGCGCAAGCCTGGTAGCTTAGCATGCGATTTCCTCCTGCACTAGAGCCAGGCAGAGGCAACTGCGGAGGCGCCAACCAGGAAGGCCGATGAAACACGACCGGGGGCGAAACATCCACCCACCCACCCAGGACACAGGCACCGGCTCGGCCCAACCCTCCACCGAAGCAAATGCAACCTACCCAGCACGTGCGTTCCCCGCGCGCTCCTGTTGCTCCGCTACTGCTGCTGCTGCCGCCGGTGACGAACGCCCCCCGCCACCGCCCAGATCTACCCCGCGCGCGCGCCCCCGCACTTCCGTGTTACTGATCAAACGTCACTTCCTTTCACGCCCAAGCCGTGGCCTTTCTTTCCACTGCTCTTCGGCGCCTTCCTCCCGAGGCATCGCTTCCCTTAAACGAGCCCAGCATTGACTCCCTAAGCAAAGGCGGGGGCGGAGGGAACCCAAATGCGTGAGACCATAGAGAATGTATCCTTGCGGCTAGAGCTTCTTTATGACGCCTTCTTTTTGGGTAGAGAAAGGATGGGGAAGGCGAGGAACGAGGCTGAGTCGCTCTCACCTCGCCCGGCAGCCATCTTGGCGGACTTTCGGTTCCTGATGTGCGGGGTGGGCCTATTGTGTGTGGGGAAAGAGCAGGAGGGTCCCCAAAGGAAGGCCGAGGTCCCGGCACGCCGCCTATCTAAATTGACTGAGACTTTAGTGCCGGACTTGTTGGAAAGTTTTGCCTAACGATTCTTCCAAGAACTTCAAAACTAATGCTCTTGATAGCTATCCAATTTAACGGTTCTTGTTTCGGCACGTCAGATTGAACAAAATTGGCTACCCTTTGTGTGTGTGAGCGTGTATGCGCACCGACTATTTAACCCAAAGCTGCAGTCCATTCCTTTCCCAGCTTTGCCTCCTGAATTTAAACAGACTACAGCAGGTTCTGCAAATCCCAATATAACCGGAGAGTGGTTTGTTCTCCAATAGCCTTTAAGGCCATAAAGCCTAATTTTATTAGGCAGTATAGAAGAGGGAGGGCCGCAAAGTACGTGGTGGGGGTGCGTGGTTTTGCTGTCGCTCATTGCCTTGTAATTTTTACGAAGCACCATTGCACTAGACCAGTTATGGTAGCAATTGGACAAAGACCTGAAACCCTCCCCCAACCATCTTCTTAATAGCGTTTGTGTGCTAGTCTGTCCAGTCGTCAAATCGTGTGGCAACTCCATGGCCCCCACAGCACCAGGCTCATCTGTCCTTCAGTTTCCCGGAGTTTGTCCAAATTCATGTTCATTGAGTGGATGATATTATCTAACCTAATCCTAGTTACAGCGACTGAGCACTGAAATGGTCTTCATTTCTTCATGACCAATAAACATCATTTGGTAAAGATATCCTAGCATATAGTACTATATTTGCTTTCTGATTGTTCTGTAGTTTTCACACTATTCCACATTAATCATATTAAAATTTCTACAAGTTACATATTCTATAATCTGTTTATCCAAGAACAGGTTTTTCAGTTTTTCAAAATAATTGATAAACTACAAATTCCTTAAGTATGAAGTCTTTTTCACTGCCCTAGCAAAATATCTACCCACCAGTCGATAAAATTAAGCATGATGGCCAACATAAAAATTGCAATAGTATTTCAAAACAAGAATCAAAACAAAACAAATTCTTATAAGGAATTTGTGTTTCCAGATATTACTAAGCTGTAACTCTTCATTAGCTATTGAGAACTATAGTTCAACATTGAAGGATTGTTTCTCTCTACATTATGTCATAGTAAGTTACCCAAGTTAAGTGTACTAATTTTGCTTAGATCAATATTTCCTAGTAATCTAGTGTATCTGCATAATTATGAAAAGTATATGGCTTCACTATACAAAACTATGAATATACTTCACATATGGATGTTAAGATGAAATTAAGTACAAATCGTGGTAATGTTTCCACTTTATATTAATACATTGTCATTTACCTTGTCCATACCCAGTTATCTTTTAAGTGTATGGTTAAGCTTTTTCATCCTTATATGCTTTAGAGTGAATGTAAGGTATTTGCATCTGAACGGTTTTCCCAAATATTTACTGTTACATTTACGTAGATAATAAAAGTGTCACATATTACTATTTTCCAATATGTAGCACTTACATATACTTGTTTCACTGCTTTTTTTTGTTTGTTAAATATCTGAAGTAATATTAAGAACCTTTGGCTGTTAACTCCTGCATAGCTTTGATATTCTGCTATATCCACTTTTTCAAAATTATTGATGCATTCTAATTTCAGCATTACGATATTCTGATGTTGATGGGGCTATGTACCAATAAGCAGACAGGCATTAATGCTTTTTAGAACATGCTTAGGATGCTAAAAAAGAGAGGTGTCTTGGTTACCCCCCCAGGTATCTCACCCATCAAAGATGAAAGTTTTCACATTAGTCTGATATTTACTTCATCCCACACCAGTTAAGAAGATATAGAAATAGTCTTAATCGTTATATAATAAATTTAAGCATAGACCATTACAAATGTCTTTAGATTTACTTGAAATAAGAATTCAATAGGGAATTACAAGTTGAAAGACTAAATCTTTACTTGGCATGTTGGTGTCACTGAATTTTCACAGCAACTATTTTACAGTAAAAATACTGAGGTGGGACCAGCACTGAACTTTGGAATCAAGTGTTAAATACAAAACAACTTTAACAAGAAATTTACTCCCTCCCCATGACCTCCAAAGTCAGCTTCACCAGGGAACATCATCTCCCTGCAACAGTAGTCACAATGGTGGCTTTCGCACAAACTGAAGAAGAGTTAGCACATAGAAGATGGTGGGATGCAGAATTTACAAACTCCTTCTGGAGCAGAGTGGAGGAGGGAGACCTGAGAGAACAGAATCCCTCCTCTTGGGAAGGGCAATCAGCACCAACTATTTAGCTGGGGGCTAGCAGGCAGTCTGGCTTCCCCTATTCAACTTTGCTTTTGCAGCCCCAAGGCTAGGCTCCAGCTGCAACATGAAGCAGACATTTACAGCTCTAGACACATTTCTATTTTATTACTGCCAAAGTGAAAAAGCCACTTTGGCCCAACAGGCAACCAGTAAAATTTTTCCCAAAAATAACTCGGTACAAAACAGATCTGTTTCAGAATTTAAAAAAAAAAGAAAGAAACCTTTACATGAGTTTAAAACCTATTTCAAAACATAAAAGTAAAATTCCATTCTTGATATTAGTAGCCGCCGCTATAGACCCTTTCCCTCCCACTAGGGAGCATGGAATGAGATGTCCGCAGTCCTTTCCATGCATGTGACGCATTATTAGATTTAACTGGTATCCATCTAGAAAAGAAAAGAAAAGAAAAGACAATTACTTGGCTGTAAACAGTTAACTAAAAACTAAAGAAAGCAACAGGCTTCGCATGCTGATTTTGTAGTGGCAAAAATTACATACTTTGCCATGAATTATTTCAAGGCAGATTAACATCCAGGCAAGAATTTTTTCACAATGATTTTCAATTTCAGCTTTAAAGTATTTGAAGGAGCACAATTTCCAAATTGTACATTTTGACAAGAAAAGTCATTAAAAAGATGGAGAGTTCTTTCCTAATATGTGTTTGCATAAATATCTGAATGTATTTCAATTTAAATACAGGCCTGCTGAACATTTAATACATGCTAATTTTCAGGGATGGTTATTCAGTAGCAATGGAGATAATTTATTAAAGCTACTTATATATAATAGACCATGATTTTGTTTTGTAATGTGTTTCATTAGTGCCATGACCTTATAACGATATGGTTTGTGCATTCATGCATGTATACACATGTACACACACAAATAAAAATCTAGTTTCAAATATTTGATTATAAAATGCAGCAATTTACCTGATCTGACCCAAGCTGAATAGCAATTAAAAAAGCAAAATATGTCTAGATACATTCATGAAAAATGTAGTTTAGAATTGCTATTACATTACAGAACTTTATTTTCTTTAGTGGTTCGACACATGTTCCACCATGTTAATTTCAATGAGCATAAACGTGATCAGGCACTCATATTAGAATAATTAGTGTTGTCAGGACTGCTTTCACATTAATGTGGCTTTCCTACCCAGGAGCAGTGTACAAGCAACTGAAAACATACATGAAAATCAACTAAGTAAATATGGGATTGTACATGCCAATTAACTCATCAGGGCAACATTCTGCCTCAATCTTTTGTAATACATTACTTACCCTAGCATTATAAGCATCCAACTGTGCATCCAATTCTTCTGCAGAGAGCTGCTGTTTGGAACTCCTACCAGCACCTCTGCCTCTGCCTCTGTTGCCCCGACTGCCTCGTCTATTGCCACCGCCAAAGCCACCTGAACCACCACGGTTTCTTGTCATACCTCCTCTACTTACACTAATATCAAAAGAGATATTGAATTAGAAGTGCTTAATCATACAGAAGAATGCAAAGTATATCAGTCTAAAGGTTAATGTAAATGTAAGCACTACCACAGAACATGATCAACAAACCACAAAAGTGAATCATTGTATCTGATGTCTTTTACAAACTGGAGGCCCTTTGATTAAAATTACTTTAGAAAAATACAGAATTTCTCTATATTTCTTCTATATTTCAAGTACCAGAGTACGTAAACAATAGGCCAATTTGGTTATGATAATTAACAATATGTTGAACTCTAAATTCTGAAATAGAAAATATTTTTGGTGGATAGCAGGGTTGCAATATGAAGTATATAATATTTGAGTAATTAATATTTGAATAATTAATGATACAAAGTGACACTATTCCCATTTTAATTTTTTTCTGGAACCTTGACTAATAAATTACCAATAAGTTTGGTCTGATTATTCTTTGTAACAAAATTTAACTTTTTCTAAAGTTAGACAACTAATTTAAAGGAAAGTCAATCAATTATACTACAAGATGCAAATATTTTAGGAATAACCATATTGTAAAGCGATTTCCCTTATTTTTTTCCCTTATATACAAAGGACTGTAGTTAGTTAGCCACTCTAATCTATTGTGCAAGCTGTTTAAGTATTATTACATCACTTAAGTTAAAAATTCAACTTTCTGTATGAATATAGCAGACTCCACTACTGTTTGTAATAATAATATACAGATGTCATCACAAAATCCTGAAAACTATAGGCTACAGCATAATTTATCTTAACTAAAGAAATGGACATTAGATAGGGTTTTTTACCTCTGTATTGGTCTCCTCTGTGTATCTATCTGTGATGTAACCAGTTGAATGTTCATGGGACGTCCTAAGAATAAAATGAATGTACATGATTACCATAACAATTTAAAATGTCTAGCAGCAAAAAATGCCAATAGAGAATGGTCAGAGAAAGATCCATGCAGAAAAGGTGGCTCTCCCACTTCTAGCAGCTTTCTATGCTAGGCACAGGGAGGGAGAATAGAGCTCTTAATACTCCTCTACCAGTCCACTACTTCATTACATTGTATTCCATGTACAACTACTTGCCCTAAAGTAATTCCTTGTCACCTAAGGAGAATGCTTATATACAAGTAGCTGTTTTATAACCAAAACCATGTCAGATCACCTCTCATCTTTGTGTAACACCCGATATGATTAGCAAGTACATACATACCATCCAAGGGAACGCAATTGTATTGCTTCATAGCCTTCAGAGCATCAGCCTTCCTCTCAAAATGAACATCTGCAGTACCGAGACTACGTCCAGAACGATCATAGTGTACTGCTGCCTTTTTCAGTGTCCCAAATTCTGCAAAAAGCTCCTGAAAAAATAGGCAAGGTTAATGTATCTGAGAATGGTAAGAGGGTCTTTAAGTTTATTCAGAGTCTACAAATGTATAATAGAGGGCTGTATATTCCTATGCATGTCATTTTGCTCTTGTCTATAAAACAGTCCTCTTGTTAAAGTTGCTTTTTTTTCCTGCTTCAACTGATACGTAAATATTTTATCATCTCCCAATCAATCTGTTTTCTATACCAGCCCATCTCAACCAAGTAACTCTGAGCAACAATTCTAAAGCAATTAAAACCAGTACAAAATATGTACCAGATGAGAAAATTATAAATACAATAAATCTGTGTATTTATAGCCAGTGAGATTAGTAATTTTAGAACATTAAAAAACTTCATAATATTCATGTCAAACTGTTTTGTAATGTGTAATGTGAATTTGAATCTGAACCTTTCCCAGTCAATATTCTAATATCTGAAATAGTGTTTCTCAACCTTACTTTGATATATGAACTTCAACTCCCAGAATTCCCCAATCAGCATCCTCAAGATTGCCATTGAGAAACACTATTCTAATCATTGCAATATATCAGTCTCCTAAGCATTCTTTGTCCTAGGATTCTGTCTAGAGATAGCAGTAACATTACATCAATAGTTTTTCAATGAAGAACTGAAGCTGCACTTGAATTAGATATAAACTATTTTTTATTTTTCCCATCTTCAAGAACAAGCCAACAGATATGTTCAACAATATGAATGGGCCACCCAGAATAAAAGTTCCCTTAACAGCTGAAACATTTGTATTACCATTAAGTTCAAATGTACCTGAAAGTTGATTTGCAATAAAACAGCATTGCATGAAAATTGTATAACAAAATGGCACTAAAAGTATATACTATCACTTTCAAAATACAGCATATCAATGTTGAATATTATGACTAATATATCTTATGGGCTGATGCTAGAATCAATTCTCTGCCATAAAAAAAAAATCCTTCCAGGAAGCCTTTAGTACGACTAAAATGTTTTATTCTTCAATACTAGTGTAGTATTATCGGTAAATAAACAAAAACTGTGATAAATGGCGGAGTTTAGTCCATTTAGGTACTATCGGGATCCTTTACTAAAAACGACATACCTGTATGTCTGCATCCGAAACCCCAAAATCCAGATTAGAGACGAGGAGCTTTCCACCCGTTTCCACGCCAGCGCCGGGGCCAAAGCAACTCTCGAACAAATCATGTTGCCACTTTTCAGGGAGCTGTTTTGGCTGCGAAGAGAACGAGTTCCGATCAGTACAGCCCCGCCTTTTCTATTCGCTTCAACACTTTTCATTTCCTTTCGCTTTCCAAATGTTATGGTCTAAACGAAACCCAAGCACAACCAGGAGGAGGACACCGAAGCAGCCCCGCAAAATCCCAACCGAGCGCGTCCCTCCTTTAAAGGCGTCGGAGCCCCACGCCGCTTCCCCGACAACTTTAAAAGGCCGCTACTCCGTCTCGACCATGCCCCATAACTCGATGGAAGAACCTCCTAACAAGAGAGGCCTTACCCGGCTGTAGGGCGCGGGCCTGTTCCTGCCGCCTCCCCGGGACAGAGCGGCTCTGTTCCGGACGGGGCCGCCTCCGCCTGCGCGTCCAGCTCCTCCTCTCCCAGCTCCTCCTCCTCCTCGTCCTGTAGCTCCTCTTCCCCGGCCTCGACCACCGCCGGCTCGGCCACCTCCGCCTCGCTGACTCCTGTTCAACTTGATAATGTCGTCCAAAGACATATCCATTTTGTCGCCCATGATGGCGGCTCCCTCCGGCTCCTGGGCCTACACTTCCGGCCGCGCTATACCGGGGACCGGAAACGGATGAGGCAGGATTTAAGAAATGGACGGGTGTAATGGAAAGAGCGTAAAGCGGAGCAGCTCGGTTTGGTGAAAGAAATAAAAAGGCTGCCTTCCCTCGGCCAGGTTTTATAGGAGCGGGGCCTGCAAAGAAGAAGTAGGGGTGGCTAGAGAGGGCGGGGACCTCCGATTGGAGGGAAGAGTTGAGTTTGGGCGCGAAGGTTGGGGCGGGACGACAGTAAAAGGGGGAGGGGCGGT
Source organism: Myanophis thanlyinensis (assembly GCA_017656035.1). Classification (NCBI taxonomy): domain Eukaryota; kingdom Metazoa; phylum Chordata; class Lepidosauria; order Squamata; family Homalopsidae; genus Myanophis; species Myanophis thanlyinensis. The sequence goes on from JAEANM010007101.1 coordinate 16,397, forward strand.
GGGCGGAGCTCTCCTAGCCGCTGGCTATTTGGGGTGGGGGGGTGGGGAGGAAAGGGAAAGCCGACGGGGTTCGCGGCGGCCTCTGAATTGCTGCCATCCTAATCAGGTGATAGCCTTAGCTTTGCGAATGTAGGTAAACCCCGGAATGACACTGGAACTCAGCTAGTGTGTGGTGGGGTTTTTTTTTCCCTTTCTGCTCCTTTTCTCTCAACCTCAAAGTCTTCAGCCCGCTGGCAGAACTGCATTTTTGTTTTGTTGCCTCATTTTTCCTAGTGCCGTAATCTAAAGCGTTTTATAAACGGTCAAAAGACAATAGCGAGGCAATGCTGAGGAAATAGCCAGTTTTGGAATTGCCCCAGAATGTTTTCATTTGACTAAACGATAGGAGAAAACCAAAGGCAAAAATGAATTCTGCCTCTTTCCCCGAAGGTGGGCTTTAATTAAACTATATTGGTTATAAGTTTGCCATACTAGAGCAACTAAAGAAAAAAAAAATGGGATGGTGAGGCTAGTAATTAATGAGAAACATGCCACCTTCTCCTGAGGGATAGATAGTACTAGAGTTAAACTATTTTTATAGTATTTATGTGGTTATTTTAGCATTCTGCATGCGACAAAATTACAGCAATTGAGATTTATATGTATGTAGAAAGTGGCTTTTCCATTAGTTTTGGTGAAAAGGCAAGTTAGAATTTAATGCCTTCAAAAATTGCAACTTGGAATTTACTGGACTTAATTTACAAACTGTTAGCGAAGTAGGATGTGGAGATAAGATAGGTCAAAGATTGCATGATTGAACGGATGTCAAATTTGAATACTTGTAGAGATGCAAGAATTGGAATTTAAATGTCAGAAGAATTTTAAATTGACTCCAAATACTGTTTTCAGAGAAAATTGTCACAAGGTGTTTTATTGTTGCTGTGTTATTCCATTGCAGTATGTCCTAATTGCTATTAACTGATTTTCTAGAAACAGCTGGAAGTGCAATGAGCAAGATGGATAATTTTTTGTCATATGTAATGGCAAGTCAGTAAAGCTCAATAGCCTGGGAAAATAAAATAATATATATTAGTGAGATTAATTTTGAAAGTTGACTTCTCTTTGCAACCAGACACATTCTTATTAAATTTTACTAAACCATAAATTTCTTCAAAGTGTGCAAGAACTAATTTTACCTATGCTAATTGTATAAAAGAGTGGTCCTTTGGCTTAAAGAATTCTTAAGTTATAGGACTATATTTTAAAGTTAAACATAACCACTCATTTGATGAAAGGTAAATCTGGTGTAAATGGAAACTTTTTAAATTATCATTTACTCTGTAGATTTGTACCACATCCTATGTTTTCTTTTTTTTAGTGTTTATAGAGTTTATATTTCAATTTTATAAAAAATTACTTTCCCAGTGTGACCTAATTGATTATAGCCTATAAATTCAATTAGTGGCTTAAATTGTGTTAATCTTGTACTTTTAGTTTGAATTTTAATCAGGACTTTTGAGTCTCTTTTAGTAAATGATGTGTCATTATAATTAACCATATAGTGAAAAACCTCCACTACGTTTTAGATTCCATGATTATTTTTGTTGTATGGTTACTCTTTTATATTTTATATAAATTATATATA
>JAEANM010007102.1:0-18017 GCA_017656035.1 Myanophis thanlyinensis
CAGATCCAATGGCTATAATTTTTCATAGCACATATCCTGACATTTCCTATTGATCTATAGTATCTCAACCAATATCTCATTATCTTGCTTCCCATTAAGCAATCTTGTATATTGCTGTTCTTTCCCTTGTCTTTGAACCTCCTTGCCTTCATAAAAAAATAAAATCCTGTTCCCATCTTTTGAAAATGATGTGACTTCACTCATTTGCAGAATGGCTCTATCCCATTTAGCATTTAACCCTAATGTGTTATTCAAAGGTCATTGGGGCCCTCAGTTCAATTTTGCTTTTCCAAAGCTTTGTTCCACAGATGCACCAACTTGTCAATGGCCAAATAAAGCTTTAGCAAAATGAGTTGAGGGTCTCTTTGCTACTAGAGCGAAGTAGAAACTATGCTTGCTTACAGCAGGTGAATGTATCCATAGAAAAGCATACACACACATTTTTGTTCAACTCATTCACTTTTTTTTCACAAATTGACTTCTATCTTCTCACAACGTAAGTCTTAAGAGCACTAAATGAATTGTAACTTATGACCAACATATGATATAAGTTGGGAGCCACACAGGGAGCAATCTGTGGGTCAAAGTATGTGCTCATATTTTACCAAGTAACCTCTGCAGAAGTCTTTTTCTCCAATATCTTTTATCCCAGAAGAGTCTCTATTGCTCCTTTCTGCGGTTTGCTTTTTCAATGCCTGCTATGTAAGCCAAGTCTGAGTATAGAATATTTCTATTTAATAAAATATTTTCAGTATTTCTCAACAAAAATTAGTGCTTAGATTTCTCCATGTTTCATTTATTCTCCGCTGGTAAGTTTTCAGTGCTGTAAATGCACTGTAATATTAATTTTAACTTGCTCTAGTTTAAGTTTGTTTCATATTGAAAAAATCTTATATAAAATTTAAGTTTTATAAGATTGTTAATTCCCCTTTTTTTTTGGGTGCAGCAACAGAATAGAAGGAAAAACCTGACTGAATTTCTAAATGTGTTTTCCTGTCTTCCTGACAGTTCTGACTTTCCATAAAAGAAAACTAGTTTACAGTTTTACAGTTATTCATGCATTTGATTTAAATATCGATCTTAATAGATGAAAGCAAAATGAATGTTATTCAATTCAATCCTTTATATTGGGCTACTTCAAAATTAGAAATGATTTAGATCTGTATTTTTGTAATAATCCTTTTGCAAGGTTGTTTAACTCGAGTATGCTATTTGAATTCTACTATACAGTTATGTAATATTTTATATGGGTAATTTTGCAGTTTAATACATGTTTTTGTGTTTCTTGTGGATTATAGTTTAATTTTGAAAATGCAACACAGACATTTGATGACTTACCAGCAAGATTTGGTTATCGGTTGCCTACTGAAGGTTTGAAGGTAAGAAGTAATAATTTGAAACATTATTAAATGATAATTTACCTGATGGCAATTTACTGACTGTACAAAATGTCATTTGCTGTTGAAAAAGAAATTTGGGAATTCTTGTTTAAACAAACAGTTCTTGCCATTTGAAATACTAATTGAGTCCTTTGAAGTAATGTAACCTAATCTATCTGTAACTGAGTGCCTTATCTTTTAATCTTAGCTATTCTGTTAGATCTCTGTATTAATGAACATCATCACCATATTTGTGTTAAATTTTGATTCTCTGACTGAATTGAGCGCAGATCATCATACCGCTTTGAGTGCAGATCATCATACCGTAGAAAAATGGAAAATAATAAGCTCCTGTATATTGTATAATTTTTTTCTAGTGTCCCATAATCTCCATCACCTTGCCTTTGTGAGTAAGCAATCTAACTTCCAGCTATAGAAGAGACCTTGATAACATGACACCTGTCACAATCTTTTACATAAGTACTTTTCAAATCAGAAACTAGGTTCTGAATGTAGGTCTACTAATTAGGAATTTTCAGGTCCTATGCAGTGTCTTCAGGGCTGTACTGAGCATTAGGTCAGTATATATTCTGGTGATATTCCTATGAAATACCATATTCTCAACTAAGAAATTATGTATCTAATTTTCTGTTGCACTCATTTTTCTCTTGATTTGAGTAGAATAGTTAGTTATTATACAGTCTGCATTACTAATTTATTTTGATAACAGTTGCAAAGGCAGTATTTCTTAGAATAAACAGCTTGAGAATTCTGTCATCTAAATTGCCAATGTACATTCAAAACATGATGTTTGTTTTCAGAAGCATTTGTTTCTTTATAGGCCTTAATATGCAATAAATAGCTAATGCCAAGATCAAAAGGAATTGCAGAATGTTGTCCCTATATTTCTAGAATAATAAGTTACTCTTATTGAAAGTAAAGGAGTACAAAAAGGCTGTCTGCTGGTCAATATTTTTTAAAAAAACAAAGATTATGTCAACAAGCAATGACAGCCCAATGTGAACAGACAATGAGAAAACTGAAGTAATAACAGACTTCATTTTCCTAGGCTCAAAGTTTCACAGTGGTATTCATAAAATAAAGTGACATCTTCTATGGCAAATCTAGACAAATGCTAAAGTGCAAAGATATCACACCAACAGCAAAAATACATTTTGTCAAGATGATGTTTTTTTTAAGATTAAACATGTACTTTGAAAGCACTTTTTTATCAGAAAGGTTGAACAATGAAAACATTACTCCTTTGAATTGTGCTCCTATGGAAAATTGAGAATACTTTGGACTGAAAGAACAAATAATTCAATACTCTATAAAACTATAGAGCTCACCAGAAGATGAAGGTAAAGGTTAAATATTCTGGACCTATACCATGAAGACAATAACTGGAGAAGGCCCAATGCTTGTTGAATCAGAAACAATTAGTGAAAAGGCTGACAGAAAACAAGTTGGGAAAACATACTGTTATCAAGCTTGCAAGAATTGAAAAGAGAACTTATTGATGACAGTCCCGCTAAACTGATGTCCATTATATCACAGAAGCAACTAAATAATTAGCAGTTACATGTTGGGGGTATAATTAAATACATCTGAAGGGCAGATAATATTCTGACAAGAGTTGAATCCTGTGTCTTAACAATAGAAAGTTAAAATTCACTTAATTAAATACATCTGAAGGGCAGGCACATTTGAACTCTATTATCTGACAAGAGTTGAATCCTGTGTCTTAATAGAAAGTTAAAATTCACTTAATGACTGTGGCAAAAAGGGTGGTGAAATTGGGAGAGACTCACTTATTGACTTCTATCACTTAGTGATAGAAGTTCCAGTTTCAGATGTAGTCGTAAGTTGAAGACTACCTGTAAAGGGACCACTCTATTTAAGCTTTTATTCAGTAAGTCTATATAATAGTTGTATTGCATATTATTTCCTTCTCTAGTGATTACACCCAATAGGGCTAAGGATCCTGAGAGGCTCTATTTTTTTATCTTCTCAAGAGATATATTTAAAATGAAGATTAAATAAAATTCTTATTCTGTTCCTGGTGAAAGTACCTAAAATGCATTAATGAAAATGTACTTAAAATACTACAAAATTGGCAGGCTGCAACAAAGCCTTTTAATATAGGCTTTAAACTTAAACATTTATACCTATCTGTGTATTTACGTACATAGTTAAGTGGTTTGCTGGATCAATGCCCATGTGAAATGGAGGCAAAGTTCAGTTACACTTGAAAGTTGTCATTATAAGTTATACTGTACCTTGACATTTGATTAATTTTAATTTGTATTGAACTTCAGGATATTAGGATCCTGATTTTGTCCTTGCATGGCAAACAAAGGATGCTGATAACAGTAATGTCATCTTTACCCCATTGACAATTTTGACTGACTTATATGAAACTTCCATCTTTTTTTAATCCCAAAAAGTTTAAAACAGGCAATCATAAGTAAAATGAACTAATTGCTATGTTCTGTATTAGAAGTTTTATAATTTAGATTTTAAAATGTTGGTGTAGTTCTGCAAAACAGATAGGACAAGTTCTCTTCTATTAGGCTGCATGAAGGAATCTTTAGAAGAGCATCCCTTCCCAGCAGCTGGTACTAGAGATTAAATAATATTAGTGCTTATTTGGGGAATCACACAGTTGGTAAATGTTTGCAAGGGCAATTTTCTGGCCATGATAGTTTGGATTATGAACATCCTGTAATTGATAGCACAATGAAGGCAGCTGTACAGTACAGGAACACTGAGTGTTCTCCTTCCAGCACAATATTTTTTCTTAACAGAGAGGACAAAAAGTATACAACAAATTTGTCAGATGGCTTTCTCTGTTTCTGCTGCTCTCTTTCTAAACTGGGTCATACTATAAGAAATTATCACCCAAGACCTGAAATTCTATGACACCATAAGCCAGAGCTACTGTTGTTTTTTTAAAAAACTAATGCCAGTTTACCATCTAAAACTATCCACTAGAGGGTATCATAGCAACTTCTGTGAAATAAAACCAATACAGATATTTTGAATAAGACGTCACATTTATATTCTTTAGACTGTATATATTTGGCTGATGCATTTTATATTTCAGTTATAACATGTTAATTGTATTAATTATCAATATACTGATGGCATTCTGTTATAAATCACAAGCCAGGCTAGGCTAAGTTAGTCTAGGCTAGATATTATTTGGAAGTGTAGAATTGGTACTCAGAACTTGGAGGGAATATCCTAGCAAGATGGAAGTACTGTACTTTCAGGAACTGTTAGCTCTGATTCAATTCTAGTGATAGCCCTTCTTGACTTGTGACTCCTGCCCTTCCTGGACCATGAAGTCCTGATGGCAATCAACCATACTCTCATTGTATATTTCCAGTTCTGCAGTACACTCTAAATGAGGGTGCTATTGAAGGGAATTGAGAAACTGCAATTGATAGAGACCACAGCAATCAAGCATTTACAGAATCATTCTTACTCTTTGGTTGCTGCACTGGTTATTTATAAAGTCCCAAGCTCAGTCTAAACTGTTCTAAAGTTCTTGTATGGGTAATTGGAGGGATTAGTTCATTCAGAATGTCTAATTTTTCCTGGCCTTTGATATGTCACCAGGTGAGTTGCTGTGCAAGGTTACTAATCTGATTGTGAGAGGAAGCATGGTCTCAACTTCAGGCTTTGGAACACCTTCCTTGCAAAGAAATGTCATTATCATTCTGCAGTCATTAAAATTACTTTATTCAGAATGGATATGGGACCTGCACTGCTATTTTATAGTTCCTGTTAATTATATTACATTTTTATTTATATTGTACAACCCATCAGAATGAAGAAAAAAAAATCTGTTAATTTTCCCATATTATGTCAAAATGCTAATCATATTTTTTGAAAATGGCTTTTAGGGCTTCCTAATAAATTCAAAACCTGAGAATGCCTGTGAGCCTATAATTCCTCCACCTCTGAAGGATAATTCATCCCATGAATTTGTTGTATTAATCAGAAGACTTGATTGCAATTTTGATATAAAGGTAAGTAACCTTCCATGTCTGCAATTCAGACATGTATGGAGTTTATGAAGCTTCAAAATTATGTTTAAATACACTGCTTGAAAAGAGTCACACTCTTTAATTCATATGTACAAATCAAATTTGGGCAAATTGTCCCCTCCACTCATTTTTTTCTTGCTGAAACTATGTTTCATTATTTTGAGACAGGTAACACCTTGAAAACTAGTAGACAATGCAATTTAAAATACACAGAAACACACTTTAAAGAAGACAGAAAATAATTCTCTCCCTTTTTGTATTTTTCTCCAGACATAATAGCATCAGGTTGCCAGAAAATGTTAAATGTCTCCTCTTCCCCCAAAAAACTTTGCCTACTTTTAATTAAAGTAAAATTGGGACTAGCCACCAATTTCTCTTGTGTGCAGCAATTTTCTTATATTCAAGCATTATGAGAAAAAATACTTTTCTGGGGGTTTTCTTTTACAGTCACTTAATATGCAATATTTGAATGTCTTTAATGTAGGGCTTTGAACTTTTTTCTTGTGGGTACCAGTAACCTGTACTGTATACTTATATAAAGAAATGACATTCTTTATATTTTCAGAAGTGTAAGAGTTGGCACTAGGTTTTGTTCCAGAATGCAACTGCTTCATTCTTTTGGTCTTCTTGAGACGGAACTAAACTACAGTAAAATGCAGCTTCCTAGAAATAAGATCGCTGGGGACTTCATAACTTACACATTAAATATATATAATTAAGATAGAATTTAAAACAGCTGGTACATGCTGAACATGCACATGGCTTTCTGGGATTAGTGAACAGAGATGGTGAAGTGATATATTCTTAAAATTAATACATTTGCCAGTCTTAAGCTTATTATCTGCTCCACAACTTTACTTTCCCATTCCAAGTAAAAATAAGCCAGGATCTGAAATTATGGTTTAATTCCAATTTTTCTAACCACTTCCAAGTATATCACCATTCCTAAGAGCTAGAAATGTGTTTTGGACAAAATCCATTGCTATGGTGTATAATCTAAAACGAGCATAAAAAGAAAAATGGCAAGTGTTGTAAAACTTAGGTACACAGACAGTGTGTTCATATGATTGAGAGTATCTTGTATGTGCCATTCATATATTTCAGAGCAGTGCTAATAAAATAGCAAGCTGGCGGATGACTAGTAATGTTGCTAGAAAAGTGGAATGCAAAAAGTGTTTACTCCCACCACAGTTAACAGAGTGCCCCACTAAACACAATGGTTATATGAGCATAATTAAAAGTGTGTTTTTGTCTTGTTTTTATTTAAATAGCAGCTCTCAGGAATTCTAAATAGCCTGGAGGTGGGATGCGGAGAGCTGAACTCTACAAATGCAAAATAGAATATTTGCAGAAGTTTGCTCTTCTCCAATGACTGCTGCTCACACATATGTTAAATTGCTTTCAGGATTGTAACTTCTTCTGACTGCTAGAGGAGAATGACTTTGAATATTCTTAGCATAAAAGAAACTTCTAACATCTAAGAAAAAGTAGCAATGGAGGAAAAATTCTGTACTTGCCCAATCCTCACACTATTTTACCTGAATGGTTCTTTGGTTTCCTTACTATCTCAAGCAGTATAGTCAAAATGCTTACTGCTAGATCTATTGAATGTATATGTTGATCTTAATATAGTATATGAAAACCATACTTTTCTCCAATACATACATATTTGTGTTTGTAATACTAAACTTTTGCTTAGGCGAAAGTGCGTGAATTAGGGTGAATTGTCATGGTCAGAAATTTTTTCGTTATAGCTTATTTTCTAGAGCAGTTGGTTTGTTGCATAGAAATCAGATAGTATAGTTTGAAATAAATCCTGATCACTTTCTAAGATGCAAACTTCGGTAGTTTCATTCACTATCACTATTCATTATCTATTTTAAATTGCATTTGCTATGTGCAAGCTGTTTTTATATTGAATACTGAAATTAATGCTGCTAAAGTATTTAGTTTGATTGACTATTAGTGGAATAGTGGAACAAGTAACAAGAAGTGTACAGTAGGACTTCTAAGCTCTGTGATTTAGCCTAATGTGGGAGGCAGCTTTGTAGATTATATTCAGGACCCTGGGGATCTAATAAAGTGTTTACTGAGGAACTAAACATCATAGTAGTCAAATGTTAAATAATCTGTTTTATTTATTTATGAAACTCTGTGTAATGAACAACATATATAGTTTATGAAAATTTGCAAATGACAATTTGTAATTGAAATCTTCAATAAGTCTGCATTAAACTGGTGTACTATAGTAATTATCCACACAGACATTGTTACTAGGAAATAAAGCCTATTGAACTTTTGATAAGACTTAGTTCAAAGTAAACATGTTTGGGAATGTTTTGCACATAGTAATTGGCTGTCCAATGGCAGACCTTAGTTTTAAGATTTAGAAGCAAGTCCTTCCCTCCTTGCTTCTGTGACACTGGACAAACTATATAAATAAATATATTGGCCATTTCACATTACCTTTTGAAACAAAGAGTGACCTTTCGGCTTTTTGCAGACTGCTGGTGACAAACTTGAGACTTGAGGAAGCACAGTTCCTTCTATAACAACTGTTTTTGCTGCACGACAAGTAATACTCCCTTAAATCTAATATTAAAAGAAATAGCCTAGGTATGCAAGAGAGGTCAAGAAAGTATTGCCTAGGAACATACACTAAATCCTGTGTTGGATAATTTAGAATAGCTCATATTTACTTCTAGATAAAATTGTAAACATAAATGGTGGGTTATCTTTATGGACTTTAGCTAAATTGACCTTCTCCCTCTCAAATGTACTAATTTTGAAAGCACATGGTAAGATTTCTTGAGACATTTCTGGAACAAGCCATTAATTAGGTAATTCCTGTAGTATTGTCATGGTTTAAAATGGACTCCTCGAACCTGTTGAAGAACAGCAAACAGTCATATGAAAACTATATGCTACAGATATGTAATTTCTGTAACTTTACAGACTTATCTGAATGTCTGACATCTTATAATAAAAACTTGTCTGAATTTCTCTCCCATTGAAGAGAGGTCTGACCTAGAAAGAGAGATTGTAAGCTTCGGTTGTCCTTTAAACCAGCTTATTACCCTTTGACACAATGCTTGTGGGTGAATCTGTAAATTTTAAATAGCATTGGATGTGTGGAATCAACTATGGAAATATTTGCTTTCTTTCAATATTGAGCATGATCTAATGAATCCAGGAGGGGCTGTGAAACCAAGTTTAATTCTCAGAATCCTATTACATTCTAGATTAAATTGTAAAATAGAAAGCTGATGTTGGAAACGGCTTATTTGTCTTTTGTAGAACACACTGAAGTTGCTTGGGGCAAAAAGAGGTTTCAGCGGTCTTCCTACATATAAATATAGGTAAATAGGAGAAAGTATTGTGCTCAGTACTACATTTATCAAAGTTCCAATATCAAGAGTCATTGTCAGCAGGGTGGCAAAAGTGAAGATATATATCATCCACTTTATTTTGTACAGTTTGCATAGTACAAGAACAGTACACAAATAAAACAAGTTAGTTCAAGGTGACAATATTTTTATGAAGCATATATGGGTGGCAGGAATAAATGTCATATCTCTAACGAGTACTTATTACAAGTGTGTTTGGCATGCAGGTTTTGAATGCACAGAGAGCTGGGTTTAAGGCAGCAATTGTTCACAATGTTGACTCTGATGACCTCATTAGCATGGGATCTCAAGACAGTAAGTACAGGTATTAATTCTCTCCTGTTTGAAAACTATTCTGTTTCTCAGTGGTGATGGCAGATCATCTTTTTGTTCCCACTAAGAATTCCCCCCCAAAAATAATTCTTCTTTAATATCAACTTTACGGACACATCATTATAATCAAATGAGAGGAACACAGAATCAGATGTATTATGCCAAATACACAAAGATGCTCTTTTATATTTTAGCCTGTGAATACATTATAGTTTACTTAAACAGTAATTAAGACTGGAATTGGGACTGTGATTTCCTTCACTAAGCAATGTGGTCATAATGTCACGTGATTGCGCTGATAACAGCAGTTCCAGCAATCCCCAGTTACTATTGGTAAATGAATCTCTGTGAGTCACTCAGGACCTCATGTGACCGCAACTTTCAATTTCATAATGGTTCCTCCATTAATTTTGATTGTGGGAAGCTGGCAGGGAACATAGCAAATCATAATTGACAATTGAATGCTGTGACAGTCAGAAATCGAGGTTGGTTGCCAAATTCTGGGATCATAACCATGTGACCAGGGAGCTGCTGCGATGGCCGGAACTTTGAGCACTGGTTGTGACTACTGCTCATTCAGCACCATTGTATATTTGAATGGTTGCTGAATGAGTGGTCATTAACTGAGGGCCACCTGGATGAGATCCACTGTGAAGGAAAAACCAAAAATACAAAACTATAACTGGGACATATTTGAAAATCTGTCATATGTCATGACAAGATTTCATGTGGGAAAAAATGCCCATTTAAGTAAGGAATCAAAACATGCCTTGCTTCACTGTGTCCCCACAAACTCCCCCCTCCACACACATGTACCAGGTCCCCAAAGGGCGTGGCCTCTTTCCCACCCCATCACACCTTTTGAATATTTCTGGACCTTACAACAGGGAAGGCAGACCACTCCATCCTTTAATGCCACTGGGCTGGGCTGCGTGGCTGGGTCCTGAAAGTGGCCACCATATTCAGAGCAGCTTCAATTCCTTGCAGTTGTGCTAAAATGGCAGCCACTTCTGATGTGGTTATGTAGCCCAGAAATGAAGTGATCTGCTCTGCTTTGGCATGTTCTGCAGCACGATGCAGATCACATTAGGGAAACAGCGTATCGCGTATCGCTTCATTGTCAAGATGGGGCAGCACATAAATTTAATAAATAAATATCACAGTTGGACTAGTGATTACTAGTTATCTTTTTTTTAAAAAACAGTTGAAATTTTAAAGAAGATTGACATTCCATCAGTTTTCATTGGCGAAACATCTGCGAAATCTCTTAAAGAAGAATTTACTTTCGAAAAAGGGTATGTATAAGATACCTCACAAACTTTCTATTTACTATGGTGAAATACAGAATGAAAGATTCAATTTGAGTATAAGGATGTTATGTTTTGCTCTCTTTTGATACTGAAATTGCCAAAGATTTAAGTATCTTCTCATTTGTAGACATAAGTGTTCAAATTTTAAACAAATTTATGCAAGGGCTTTTATGTTAGCTATCTTCTAAAGTTACACAATTTTATTTAAAAATAATGCTGTATGAATTTAAAACTTCAAAAAAATATACACCCAAATGTAACAATTAAGTGTCTTAGGAGAAGAACGAAGTATTTTTAGATTTCCTATTTATCATATGCAATATTACAGATATTCTTCTCTACAACATTTTTAGTAGAATTTTTACAATAAACTATTTTTCCTTTCTTTCATAGAGGCCATATTGTGCTAATCCCAGAGTTCAGCCTTCCTTTGGAATATTATCTAATTCCATTCTTAATAATTGTGGGAATCTGTCTCATCCTTATAGTTATATTCATGGTAAGTATAATCTTTTCTCATTATCTTTAGATTTTCTCTACACATATGAACACATTTTTTATTGCTGAAGTCAGTTTATTTTAATGTTTATTGTTCAGTGTATGTCTCTGTGAAAGATATTGCTGGCATTATGTAAACTGTACATTAGAATCTTTAGCATAGCTTTAAAAAGCTGCTTGGGTCATCACTCCAGTTGAGATTTCCATGGGTTCATCGGTTTAAGAAGAGTTTCCTTATGGATAGTATTTATATTCAATTTAATATGAATACAAATCCTTCTGCGTGCCACATATGAAGTTTCATTTGCAAATACTATAAACCTGAACTTTAATTGAAATATGCTTGCTACTTCTGATGGCATATGAAGGTTATCATTTTGGTCACAATTCTTTTTCATTGTTAGTTTTAGGAATTGGGGTCGACTAGAAGTTGAATATTATAGTAGTTTATAGAAGCAAATTAAAATTAAAATTTAAAATCCTTTTTATTTTGCAGGTTAAGGGAACCTATGATTCCAGATATTTTTGAATGTATCTGGAATACAAAGGTTTTATTATGCAGTACTTAAAAGTACAAGATAGTCTTTGCTGTGCTGCAAATTTATGAAAATAGTACTAGCCAGATGAATTTGAAGTGGGAAGGATATTTTTCTCTGGAAATAAATTTTATTTTCATATCTAAAAATAATCCAGGATAAAAGTGTGGATAGTACTTCAGAAATTAAATAACCTTCACAAACTGCTGCAAAAGGAAGATTTCATGCTAATTTGATTATGCTTTTAGTCATCCCTATATCATGTTAGTGACTAGTTTAGCTTTTCAGAATCTTCTTTCTTTTGAAATATCTGGCAATGTAGAGAAATCCTCAAATGTTTGCTGTGATACAAGGTTCAGCAAATTGTGTGAATGCCTATATGACTGTTAAAGAATGGGTTATAAACGGGCAACCTTTTTTCTCTTTGGACTTTCTGCATCCTACTTTTGAATGATTGCTAAGTTCAATATTAGGCAGTAAGGCAAGTGCCATCTTGACAGGACAAATGTTGGCAAACCATAGACTCACACACTGACATCCAATTGGTAATGTTAAAAGAAATTATGTTGAATTCAGTTGTTACGGAGTTCTCTGAGGATGAGAATGAAAGTTTGCAAAACTTTCAGAACAAAACCAGATGGACATTCTGTTCGTATCTTATAAATGGCTACCTTACATTAAAAAAAATAAATGGAGCTAGGATCAAAGTCATTAAAGAGCAATAAAGTACTCACTGATTTGGGTTGGGATGGAATGAGGGCTAAGTATACCTAATATGACAGTTTTCAAGATTCTGTAATGAAACCCTCTTTTTTCCTTTCAATAAACTTAGCTAATAAGACTTTGAGAATCTAACTTTGTTGTTTAATGATAAGAGTGTTAATGTCACTGTAAACATATTTTGCTTATACATAGTGCAGTATCTCTTCCTTTGTGTTATGTCTGTTTCTTTTAAATGAGTTATATCCTATCAATAGGAATGGATATGTATCAGTGGTTTAAAGAGTCTTGGCAGCTGTCTTATCAATCCTGGATACAGGGACTTGCAGTGTTCCTCCCCCAGGAATCACTGATCACCATAATCCTCTTCTTCCTCAAAGTAGTTTTTGGGTTCCTTCAACTTGGGGGGGGGGGGGACTGTTTTAAGCCCTTCTGTGAAACTAGTAGGTCTTTTCTTCATCTAAATAACAGAGGAGCCATATGGAAAACTTTCATCCTATTCATATAGAATGTAGAAGTATTGTAGAATTGTAGAAGCATAGAAAGGCTAGGAAAACCTCATAGGTGTTAGCACTGATTGATATTGGATTCTGAAATGACTGTAAATAGGAATGAAGTATCTGGCTTCAATATTAGCATATCAGAATGGACCCAGAAGGTAAGAAAAATCTCTTAGGATATAGATTTTGAGTTGTAGGGTGATAATCACAAGAAGCCTGACTTTGAAAGACCCAAAGCACCCAACAGTTAAATGGCTTGACCATTAATGAAGAATTATTGACAGTCCATGAAGGAATAAGTGCATGTACAAGAGAAAACAAATCCTGAGACAAATTTACTTCTCATACAGGAATGGTTGGAGGCTTTCTTGCTCCTAACATCTGTGTTACAATTCAAGAGATGTAGTTGTATCTTATCCACACTGCCAAATGCAGAAGCTGGAGGCTGAAATGGAGGATAAGTAGTTCAATATGGAAAGAAAATAGGAGCAGTTAAGAGAGAGAGGAAGATTATTCATGACAGAAGAAAGAGTGGCGAACATGCCAGGCAACAATTAGGATTGCAGTCTTTCACATTTATTTAAACATCCTGGCTGCAAGGAGAATCAATCTGAATACGTAGTGGCGATTTTCTGTGCAAATAGCGTAGTAATGCATCCAGTTTCAATATGAGATAATGGCTCACCATAAGAAAAGGGTTTTGTGCCCCAACTCAAAAAAATACCTGGCCTTTAGTATAGAAGAGTTGCCAAGCAGTGACCAGCTCAGTCTGCTTGCTATATTTGGATATAACCCTATTTGTATATCACCAACTCCTTTGCAGTTTACACAGATTCACAGAACAATAAAACTACAAAATCTTCATTATAACTGTAATAAAACCATTTTTCTACTAATTTATACAAATTGAATATAAAGAGCAAGCAGCAGAACAAGAGGGCATGCTTTTATGGTAGACTTTGAAAGATTATCCCTAGAAGCCAGTTGTTGAGTATATATTGTATACATATATACACAGTATCTTCTTTCGGCTGTTCCCATTAGGGGTTGCCACAGCGAATCAACATAACTCTATCCTTGGCATCCTCTACTCTTGCCCTAATTAACTTCATGTCCTCTTTTAGCATATCCATATATCTCCTCTTTGGCCTTCCTCTTGACTTCTTGCCTGGCAGCTCCATTTCCAACATCCATCTACCAATATGGCCACTATCCCTCCTCTTGCACATGTCCAAACCATCTCAATCTGGCCTCTCTGACCTTGTCCCCAAAACAGCCGACCTGAGCTGTCCCTCTGATGTGCTCATTCCTAACCCTGTCCATCCTGGTCACTCCTAAAGAGAAGCTTAACTCAATTTAATCCATAACATTAAGCGTTAAAAACAGAATAATTTAAGATTTAAAATTGTTAGAAATATAAAGCATTACAAAAATTAGAACAGATGGAGAGTTCCAGCAGTTATCAATTGTTAATACAAGGTTCTGATGGGGCCAATCAGCCTCTGTGTGGCCCACACAAGGCTACAACACAATCAAGTTTTGATCCCTTTGTGGAAGGCCAAAAGATTGGGGTCTTTCCTCATTTCTGAGGGCGAGATGTTCCGCAGTGCAAGGGCAACAGCAGAAAAGGCTCAATCTATGATGATCCCAGTCATCTTTCTAAAAAATCTAAAACATGGCAAACAACAGTTGCAGGAAACAGGTTTGTCTAGTCTAGTGAAACGAAGGACTAGATGTGACATGATAGCAGTGTTCCAATATTTGAGGGGCTGTCACAGAGTGAAGGGGATTGACCTATTCTCCAAAGCACCTGAAGACAAGACATGAAAACAATGGATGGAAAGGAGAGAACCAACCTAGAACTAAGGAGAAATTTCCTGACAGTAAGAATAATTAACCAGTGGAACAGAAGTTACCTTCAGAATACACACACACACACATACACACATATATACTTACTGTGAAGGTATAGTGAACTTCTGTGAATCAAGGTGGCTCCCATTAATATATAAAAACAAAATGAAACAGTTTTGAGATCTAGAAAATGATCTGAAATTCTGTGTAAGTATCTGTTGCACATCTTTGGGAACATTAGAAGTAGGTGGCTCTTAGCAGTTCCATAACTGCTGAAAATTTAAGCATTATTATGTTAACTGAGGATTTGAGTAAGAATTTTCATATAGGAGTCTTACTGTTGTATTTTATAAATAGTTTAATATACATCCTCCTTTAGGTAACTCAAAAACAAATTGAGTAGTCCTATACTTTTCTTATTTTATCTTTCCCTGTCTTTCAAGATAACAAAATTTGTTCAGGATAGACACAGAGCAAGAAGGAATCGCCTTCAAAAGGATCAGCTTAAGAAGCTTCCAGTACATAAGTTCAAGAAAGGTAAGTGGAATGTTTTAGAACTTTTAAAATAATCTCTACCCTGACCAGTTTTAAACACTGTGTTACAGCTGCAGAAAACAATTGGATAATGTTTCACGCACTGACAAACTCTAATGCTTTCAGACATGGATAGCTTTGGATATACACATTTCACTGCATTTTGTACCATGTGCATGTGATGAATAAAATTTGATTTGATTTGATTTGATTCAGAGTTGATTGGTATGCAGAGCTCCTGATTGAAGTCTAGACAAGAACAGAACACATGTTGGAGGAATGAAAAATATGGTTGCCCCTTTCAGCCCCCTGACCCAACTTCCTCAATTAAAAACTGCTCTGTGGAAATCATATAGAAAGAAGTGCTTTGGTGGCCAACTGGGAGAGGCACAAATCAGCAAAAAATTAGTATTTTTAAATTTTTCAGTGGGAACAGTTTATTATATTCAACATTCTGTATTTAATCTCCAAGCTTTCTATTTAAACCACCAACTAAAAGGAGCACTAAAATATTCCTTTGTAGCCAGCGTGAAGATCTGTTAGTAATCTGAATTTATGATTTATAAACTAATGAGTCATGGATGTATTACTTGAATTGATTAAGTCTTTTTAATAATTACTTAGAATGTAGCTGATGATGTAAGAAAGCAGGATGTAAATGTCCTACAAATAAAACATAAAAGTGTTTCATGATAAATAGTGTGATTTCAAGAAAGGAGATCATGGATTATTCTTTATTCTATGGCTTATGACAGCTTAATTCAATGAAATTTGCCCTCCTACATTATATGAATCATATACCATATTTTTCGGTGTATAAGACGAACCCCCCCAAAAGTGGGTGAAAATGTGTGTGCATCTTAATACAGCAAATGTTGTCGAAGCCTTGCCCACATGCCCAGCCCTTTTTTCAGCCAAAAAATAGGCCAAAAAAACCCCCCCACCCAGGCTAAAAAAAGGCCAAAAATGGGACATGCGGAGGTCAAAAATGGAGCACGTGGAGGTGGTGATGGGCTTTGATGAGCAGCAACAATCCCCTTAGCCTGGAACAGCTGATCGGCGGTCAACTGCTCCTGTGCTGAACCTGTTTGCTGCAAGGAGGCAAATTGCTGGGAGGCAGAGGCAGATTTCTTTTTCCTGTTTTCCTCCCCAAAAGTTAGATGTGTCTTATACTCCAAAGTGCCTTATACACAAAAAAAATACGGTAAATAGCTTACAAAAGCAGTTATTTGTCAGTCATGCAATAACAGCTCTTAGACGAAATGAAGTAGTTCTGTATTTGAAGTACAGAGTTGATATCTTTTACACAGGCCATTAAGGTTTTTATTTTCGTTGTCAAAAAGAGAAAATAAGCTTGCTGTATATGCTGTATCTGTTTTCCCCCAGTGCTTTGTGATTTGAAGAATTTCCAGCTAGTATGCCAGCCGTTTCAAAGAATATTCTTCCATGTATCTGAAGGACATCTTATTGAGAAAGTGTATACTGTATTAAGTTGTCAGAAATCAGTCATGAAAAAAACTGAATAGGATCTTTCTTTTGACATGTGCTGGAACTGAATTCCCCCATTGTATTTTGCACTTTGTACTTCATTGTGTACTGTTCAGGGAGGAGTGAGGATGTTAGTTTTTGAAGGGTTTTGCTTTACAACATGGCATAATTCAGTAGACCATTTGTTGTAGCTTATAAAAAAGATCTATAACTGCATAATGTCACTATCAACAGAAGAAATATATGACATTATGTGAGTTCAAGGCAAAACTCTATAGCCTGCTTGTTGTTTGCCCTTGATAAATATCCTGCATTATTCATGATATTGTCAGTAGTACTCCTGCAAAGCAGATATTTGGTTGAAAAGTACATTTGACATGATGTGCAAAATTAATTCTAAGATAATGAAATTCACCATGCAAAGCTGAGTGATCTTTGCTGAATAGTTTTATTTCACTGGGCTTTTCTGCCTTTCAACAAAGATATAAATATAGTAGCAGAACTGACCCTTACACACTCTAGGTCCAATTCCTGAGTCAAGGTAGCAGCTTCGCAAAGGTGAGTCAGGGAACATGCATGGTATGAGAGTTAATAGCACAGTACTAATTGGAAAAGGGCTTTCAAGGGTGAGCAGGTCAGAGAGACTATGCCAGCAATTTGCAACTTTCCCTGCCAGCTTCCCCACTCACTTTCTGGGGAAACTGGCGGAGAAGGATGAAAATGATGATCAGATGATTGAGAGTGCTTGGCAACTGGTCAAATGTGCGAATAGATTGCCAAGCGCCCAGATTGTGAACATGTGATGCTGGAGATGCTGGAGTGGTTGGAACTCCAAAGACTAGTTGTAACCACCATTTGTTCAGTACCATCATAACTTTGAATGGTCATGGATCAGGGACTACCTGTGGTGATTAAAGTGTGTGTCTTAAAAACCAGGAGACTGAGCTTCTAGGTGTCCCTTAGGCATGAAAGCTGGCTGGAATGACTGTGGGTCAGTCACCATCAGTCAACAACAACTCGTAGGGTTGTTGTGGGGAAATAGAAAGTAGGAATATTAGGTATGTGTGCCACTTTGAATTATATATAAAATGTTGGAAAAAACAGGTGGATAAAAATGCAAATCCAGTATAAACATTTGACTAACACTGCAACCAACCACAATAATATTGCTGTTATATATTTGCTTAAAATTGTTATAGCTGCTTATAACAGCATACTCTGTTGTTATTTATTTCCTGGAATGATCTTAGAAGCTCGGCACTCTTTTGTGGCTTTTTTGGAACTTCTTATAGATTACCACATATACAAATTCAAATTCAAATTTCATATTTATGTGTATGGTCACATACAGTCATACATGGTACGATATGCAGTGAAATGCTTATGCGACCGCCCGTGACCGCGAGTAAGTTAAGGCAAAATGG
>JAEANM010007103.1:0-18016 GCA_017656035.1 Myanophis thanlyinensis
GAGCAGTGTTTCTCAACCTTGGTGACATTAAGATGTTTGGACTTCAACTCCCAGAGAAAGCTGGCTGGGGAATTCTGGGACTTGAAGTCCAAACATCTTAAAGTCACCAAGATTGAGAAACACTGCTCTAGATGCTACCTTTCTCAATCTTGGCTACTAAAGATGGGTGGACGTCAACTCCCGGAATTCCTGGCTGGGGACTTCTGGGAGTGGCTATCCACTTATCTTCAAGACTTAAAAACAGCAGTCCCATGGGATTATTTAAAAATCTACACAATAGTCCGTGTTGCTTAAAATATATACCCAGTATAACTAAGGTAATACGTTCGGTGTAAATATGCTCCGATATTCTCTTTTGCACAAGTCTCCCTCTTCCTTCGACAGGCGCAGTCCCAGAGCATGGGTTTCGGAAGAGTGTTCCAAGCCTTTTGCGGCTGCCCTGCAAGGAGGAGGTTACCAATCCTTCGGTCTTCCTGGCACAAAGCCCCAGACGTGGCCCTGTGGAGGAATTACGCGTCCTGTCCCTACAAGGCAGTGATTTTTGACATGGGTGGCGTTCTCCTTCCTTCTCCATACAAACTGGCCATGGGTAGGTGATCTTCCCAGCGTTTAATACCCCCATCACCTTCTCTTCCCTCTGTGCTAGTTCTGTTTGAAATTTCTCCGCTTTCAGCTGTTTAATTTCTCCCATTTCTGGAACAGTGGGGAGAGTCGTTTCGAAACCGAAAACGGTTTCAATGGTTAAGCACCAGCTCAAACCATAATTCCTGAAGTGAATCCTCAGTGTTGGTTTTACTCCTGTGCTGCTTAATTGCACTACACACTATATTCTTCTTAAAATCTTTTGTGTCCCGGGAGAGAAATGTGACTTCCTCACTGGAGTGCCTGCCTTTATTTAGATTGGGAGATTCGGAATCGTGTCCCCGCCGGCACCATCAGAGAGGCCTTAAGATCCGGGGGTGAGGACAGGCCCTGGATGAGATTCATGAGAGGGCAGCTGAAATGGGCAGAATTTCTGTCTGAATTCAGACAACAGTGCTCCAGAATTGTAAGCCAGTTTTTCCCTTTGAGTCTGCTGGGATGAGTAAGGGGTGGGGGGTGGGTCTCAAGCTGAAATGTATGTGGAAGAACCCTGGGACAGTCCCATGGATGAACAGCCTCAAGGTTAATGTCCTTTTCCCCAACAAACTTGTTTTGTTTTTCCATAATGCCACGAGTTAAATGAGCTCAACCAGAAAAGATCCATCAGTTGGGCATTTAAAAGAGTTTATAACTACCATGCTATCTCAGAAACTATGCTAGTTTTCTTCTAACTAAAAAAAAGAGAAACTCTACAATTGAATTTATAAACTACATAAGATAAATTGTTGTTTCAGTTTCTTCACTTAAACCCCCCGCCCCATCCATCTCTATTCCTCCCCAGGCAAATGCTCCTGTTCCAGCAGACTCTTTCCTTTTTGAATTAACCAGAAGACAAATGTCAGACCAGCTCCCTGCTATGACCGAGGCCGTAAAGAGCATCAGAGCTAGAGGTCTCAAGACGGCCGTTTTGACGAACAACTTTTATCTAGAAAGTGGAGAGAGTTTTCTGCCTATAGACAGAAAGCAATTTGATGTGGTAAGTTCTTTGTGCTCCACAGAAGCTCCCATTCCTTGGGGCGATGGTTTCATTATGATATAGTTTAATAATTATGCTTGCCTAAACTTGCGTGGAGGTACTCAGGGCTCATGAAGGAAAACAAATTTTATTTTTCTCTATCTAACTCCTATAATGGAATATCTTAGGATTCGGTATCTTGATTCTCCTAACTGTCCTTACTAAAAAAATAATCTTTTTAAAAAAAAATTAATTGAGAGCATGTGGCTAGCCAAATTTCTCACTTGATTAATCAGCTGCATTAAAGAGTACGTTCTGTTATTGCTTGGTTTATATCTTTAAGGCCATAAATCAAACCTTGAAGGAAGAACATAACCCTAAACCCTCACATTAAAACGTTAGACGCAGTTTGCTTTTTCTGTTCTATTTATTTTATTTCCGAATCCCTTCTTCCCCACTCCTGCCTGGGTGTTTTGCCTTTTGTCTCCCAGGTTGTGGAATCTTGTCAGGAAGGGGTGTGCAAACCCGACCCTCGGATCTACCAGCTGTGCTTGGAGCGCCTGGGTGTCCTGGCCAAGGAGTCCATCTTTCTGGATGACATCGGACAGAATCTGAAAGCTGCCAGCCAACTTGGCATTAAGACCCTGAAGGTGAAAAAGTGGTGCAGGAAGGAGAACAATTTTAAAGCGAGCTTGACCCAACCTCCTTCAGTTAGACTTTTTCGGGAAGCTGTTCTCTAGACATGAATACCTAGCCCTACTTTTTTGTCATTTGTTCCCAGCAGAGACATTTTGCAGGTCTGCTTGTTTTGTGCATGGAAACTCTGTTTAAAATGCAGGGTTCCTCTAAGTCCATTTGCTGCTTCAGCTCCTCCGTTCCTCCCTCTGCTCAGGTCGATGAGGTGGATTCTGCAGTTCAAGCATTAGAGACGTGCCTCGCTTTCCCCTTGCGTTGCGTGGTTCCTTACGTGTCTCCCGTGAGGCCGGCCATGGAAATCCCCACAGTGCCTCTACAAAAGTATCTTGAAAACATCTTGGGGGCCCAAGCGAAAGGTACAGGAGTTGATATTCCCCTTTTGCATGGTGGGTGGGTGGGTGGGTGGCTGGAGATTGTCTTTGTTTGGAACATTCAGGGGTGCTCCTGTTAGCAGGTCATGTAAAAAAACAACAATAGTGAACTGTAATGGCAGAAGGGTGCAGATTAGCTCCAAACTCTCTCACTTTGCAGAGTTGCAAAGATAAAATAGAGGGAACCCTGAATTCTGTGCGGGGTCTCCCGGGGCTCTCTGGCTCACGTGTGCTGTTGCTGACTGTCCTTCTCGGCCGGGACTTTGCAGGTTCTCTGGAGCTGCACCAGTTCAGTCACGGCCAGTCCAATCCGACGTACTACATCAGATTTGGGGACCATCAGTTGGTTCTAAGGAAGAAGCCACCAGGGAAGCTCTTGCCCTCCGCTCACGCGGTAGAGAGAGAATACAGGTGAACAATTCAGCAAATATATATATATATAGCCATAAATACCCATTATGTGGACAGGCTAACAAGGAAAGCTCCCATCCCTTTAGATTATCATGTTCATTGTTGATGTCAGTTGGCAGCGAGAGGTATCATAAGCCAAAACATCTGAAGGGGCACCACATCTATGATGATGATGATCATCATCATCTTCTTCTCCTTCTCCACTTCCTCCTTCCTTCCTTCTTCCACAGCACTTTCCCCCCATCTGAATTCTCTTCCCTTTCTGTTGGGTAGGGTTCTGAAGGCCCTCAGGGATACTGGCATCCCTGTTCCAAAAGTCCTGGCCTTATGTGAAGATTCAAGGTGAGTCCTGGGCCCAGTTCTGCCTGGGGTGGAGTTTTCAGGGGCTGAAAACATAACGGGGTCCTCTACTAACGTCCTGGTGTTGCTCCAGTGTCATCGGCACCCCCTTCTACCTGATGGAGTACAGCCCCGGACGGATCTTCAAGGACCCTGCTCTTCTGGAGCTGGAGCCCCACCAGCGGATGGAGGTTTATAGTGCCATGAATAGGGTCCTCTGTAAAATCCACAGTGTGGACATCAAAACTGTTGGTCTGGAGGATTACGGAAAACATGGTAGGTAAAGCCCCTCTCCGCTGCTGCCTTACAGAACTCTCATGTTTGGGGTTATGTTAAAATAAAATTGGATCCTCTGATGGAAAGAAAGCCTCAGCTTGGTGCATGGACATTTCTGGAAGAAAGAGCCTTCAGGTGATGAGAGAAAAAAGATAAACTCTCGGTTTTTGTTCCACTGAGATTGTAAACCTGTATCCATTTAAAATTGATTTTTGTAGGAACTTTTTTCAAAGAACAGGATAAACGTGTGACTTTATGGAGGTCTTAATACTGTAGGCAATTACGTCCAGCGGCAAATCCAGACCTGGAGCAAACAATATCGAGCCACGGAGACCCACACGATCCCGGCCATGGAGAGGCTCCTGAAATGGTTCCCATCCCACCTTCCAGCCAGTGAGCAGCTCTCGGTTGTCCATGGAGATTTCAGGTACTGGCTCACCTGCTGTGTTTCTACTGGCTTTACAGAAGCCGTTTTAGAAGCAGGAAAGGGGAACCGAATCTTTGTCTGCTCTGCAGGCCCTGAAATACCATTTTAGAATCCATCCTTTCTAGGAAACAAACCTGCTTTTGGTTCCCAGCTGATGCAGGATCTTACATTTTCTCTGCAGAATTTACACCAATTGGAAAATTTGGGAGGGGGAGGGAAATGTCCTCATTCTCACCTTTGTTCCAAAAAACAATTAGGGAGAACCTGGCCCTCAACCACCAGCAGCCCCCAGAAACCTCCAAACCAGAAGAAAAGACTAAATCTAGTTTCCTAAAAAACAGAGGAAACTTCCTCCCAAGTCTACCGTGTTTTGGGACCCCTCCCCAACTCTGCTGAGTTGGAATTGCAGTTCCGGCGTAGGCAAAGATGCCCCTGTGACCGGCTGCTTTTCCCTCCGTAGGCTGGACAATCTTATCTTCCACCCTGAGAAGCTGGAAGTTGTTGCTGTCCTTGACTGGGAGCTCTCCACCTTGGGGGACCCGCTCTGTGATGTGGCCTATAACTGCCTGCCGTATTTCCTGCCTTCAGATTGCAGTATCATAAAAGGTGCCTGGAACAGAGAGGGAAGGGCCCCTCTGGGGGACCACGAGGGCCTTTATCCCATGAGTTGATGGGATGCTGGAGAGGCTCCGGCACGAGCGTCTGGTAAGACCCAGATGGGCAACTCAGCCAGGTGGGAAGAGGTGGGTCTCCTGCCACAGGGATTTAGAGAGGGTCCAGCTTTTCCTTCCTTCATGGAGGGCAGCAAGACCGCCATCCCAGTCTGGCGCTTAGGCCAGGCCTAACCCCGCTTGCTTGCCTCTTTCCAGGCTTGAGCGACGGTGACCTCAACCAGCTGGCCATTCCCACGGCAGAGGCCTACTTGCAGATGTACTGCCGTCACCGAGCCCTCCCTCCGATCGACAACTGGAACTTCTACATGGCCTTTTCCTTTTTCAGAGTGGCTGCCATCCTACAGGGGGTCTACAAGCGCTTCCTCGCAGGTGATGCCGCTCTGTGGGTTTGTTGGGAGGACAAAAAAAGTTCTGAGGGCAGCCCGTCCTGCAGGATGGGGAGGGAACGACCCCAAAAGGTACAGACTACTGAGCCACCTGTGCTTTTCCCCACCCAGGCCAGGCCAGTTCGGCAACAGCCGAAAGCGCTGGGAAGCTGGCGGAGTTCATGGCCGACCTTGCCTGGGATTTTGCCACAAAGGAAGGCTTCCGGATCTTCAGAGAGCTTCCGAGTTCTGGATCACCCATCAGGACATTCGGGACTTGGGCTGGCCCAAGGTTGCTCCCAAAGAGAGACTACGCCACGTGGAGCCCTGCGTCTGAGTCCCACCTGATCCTCTCTCCCGAGGGCCTGCCCAGCCGCGTCCAGGAACTCTACCGCAAGCTGAAGAGATTCATGGATACCCACATTTACCCGTCCGAGCAGCTCCTGCGAGACCACCAGTCTTCCCCGAGTAGGTGGACTCCCCATTCTCTGGTAGAAGAGCTGAAGGCAAGTCCTGGCCAGCTTCGTGGTTGGTGGCCTTTGGGACACGGCTTTACCAAGGGATGCGGTGCTTCGCAAAGTGGTTCAGTGGGGATTTGCCCTCCTGCTTCCATGAAGCTTGCAAGCTCAAGTTTCATCAGTCACTGGAGGAGGAAATATGAGGGGACGAGAGAAAAGGGCAGTGGACCTCAGATGATCTGATTTCGGTTGGAAGGGTGAAGGGAAGGAGTTAAGACAGAGTTTCTCAACCTCGGCAGCCTTAAGATGCGTGGACTTCAACTCCCAGAATTCCCCCATGCTCCTCATCTCTCTCTCTCTCTCTCTCTCTCCTCTTTCTTCTCATCCTGCAGGAGAAGGCAAAATCCGAGGGGCTCTGGAACCTTTTCCTGCCCTTGGAGAGCGACCCAGAGGCCAAGTACGGAGCAGGCTTGACCAACATGGAATTTGCCCACTTAAGTGAACTGATGGGGACTTCAGTCTATGCCCCTGAGGTACCCAGAAAAAGCCCCGATGGGGAGGGACATGCTTGGGCAGAAGGAAGGCTGAAACCACATCCGCTGTGGGCCTCCTCTATTCCAGAAGGGCCGCTCATCCCTCCGGACCCAAAGAGCCAACAGATCAGACCCCCAAACCCTGCCAGCCTCGCTGGTGCAGCCATGCCTGGTCTGCTGCTCTCTTTTCCTCCAGACCTTCTTCCCTTCTGAAAGCAGATAAGGGCCATCTCCACTCCACTGAAGAATTACGTAGCCTGTCCTTTCCAGATCCGGGGAATGCTTCGCCCTCTCTTTGACTTAGCCCGCTCCCCCTCGGCCAATCACGGTTGCCTTCCGCAGGTCTTCAATTGCTCTGCTCCAGACACTGGCAACATGGAAGTGTTGGTGCGCTATGGCACAGATGCCCAGAAGGAACGCTGGCTGGTGCCTCTGCTGGAAGGCAAAATCCGCTCCTGCTTTGCTATGACGGAACCCCAGGTGGGTGCCCACCTCGGTCCCACAAGCCTCCGGGTTGTCTTCCTCCTTGGATCCATGGAGGATGCTCCTGTCTGGTCCAGAACAAGCACAAGAGGGGCTGATGGATTGCCCTCCCCCCCTGCTAGGAAGTGTGTCTTCCCTTAGGTCGCTTCCTCTGATGCCACCAACATTGAGGCTTCTATTACCAGAGAACAAGACAGTTATGTTCTGAATGGGCACAAGTGGTGGATTTCAGGTAGGTTCAAGTTGATGTGTGGTTTCAATATCCCTCCCCGAGTTTCCATGCTACAAAGGGCAGATTAAATTTAAAAAACAGTTGTGTTGTGGAAGGAGAGCTCCCTTGTGTCTTTGATGGGCAGTCATGGATGTTCTTCTGGAACCGGCAGAAAGCAAAAGCCGGCATCATCCCTGGAGATCAGAGTTTGGGGCACATTCGATCTTGGTCCAAATCATCCGTAAGCTTTCCCCGATCAACAGCGGAGGAGAAAGGATCGGCGGATTCAGGGAGTATCTTTTCTCAACGTAGAAGGCCTCTCATTCCGGCAGGTTCTCTGGACCCTCGCTGCCAGCTCTGCATCTTCATGGGCAAGAGTGACCCCGAAGCCCAGAGACACAAGCAGCAGTCGATGCTCCTGGTGCCCATGGACTCCCCTGGCATCACCGTCACCCGGGCACTCAGCGTGTTCGGCTTGGAAGACGGCCCAGGTGAAGAAGCCGAGGGGCCTCTTGGGTTTAGCTGGGGAAGTTTCCCTCTTGAATCTCTTCCCTGTTCAGGGATTTTGGGGGAAGGGTATCTGTTAACACCTTCGCGGTCAGTCCAGACAGAGCCTCTCGGGGGCTCCGAGTTGTGGACAGCATAAAATGGGCCCTTCCTTCTCGTGTCCTTCCCTTTCTAGCTGGCCACGGGCAGATGACATTTGAAAACGTCCGCGTTCCCCAAGAGAACCTCCTGCTCCGTCCTGGCTGCGGGTTCGAAATTGCCCAGGGGCGGCTAGGCCCTGGAAGGATCCACCACTGCATGAGGCTGATCGGCCTGGCGGAAAGAGCGCTAGCCCTCATGAAGGAGCGGGTGAGCGGCTCTATCAAGGCAGTTTGGTGTCCCTTGGACCGGCTCTTTCGTCTAGCTCTTTGCTAGCTCTTATTCCATGGGCCTTGGGAAGAAAGGAAGGGGATAAAGGACTGTGTGGGGGTCACTTATTTGGGGCAACCCTTTCCTCCTGGTGCCTTGATTGGCAGGTGACCACCCGCGTGGCCTTTGGAAAGCTGCTAGCAGAGCAGGGCACCATCAGGGCGGATCTGGCCGAATCCCGCCTGGAGATCGAGCAGGCCCGGCTCCTTGTCCTCAAGGCGGCCCATCTCATGGACACTGTGGGAAACAAGGTAAGCATGGGTGGGTGGGGGGAGACAATCCCCAAGATGGGAACCACATGAACCCCAAGCTCTCCTTTCGGCTCGAGGTTGGCCGCAGCAGCAGAGGGCACCGCCAATTCCCCTCCTGCACTGGGAAGGGAGGGGGGCTTCTTGTCAGGGGCACGGCGGCCTGTGGTGGGACGTCTTTTCCTGGCCTGTGTGGAAAAGCCTCCAGAAGGGGGTTCTTGCCACTGGGGTCCTGCCTCCATCCATCTAGGAAGCCGCTCTGGAGATTGCCTTGATCAAAGTCGTGGCTCCGAGGGTGGCGCTCCGGGTCATTGACCGGGCTATCCAGGTGAGCCTTTCCTCTGATCCTAACTTCTCTCCTTCAATTTAGGGCAGGGGTGTCCAACCTTGGCAACTTTTAAGACTTGTGGACTTCAACTCCCAGAATTCCTCAGCCAGCCATGGGGGATTCTGGGAGTTGAAGTCCACAAATCCTAAAGTTGCTGAGGTTGGGCCACCCCTGCTTTAGAGGGCAACCGTGCTCGCTGGGGAATTCTGGGAGTTGAAGTCCACACATCTTAACACATCTCAGGGTTGGCCACCCCAGACATGGGGCGGGGAGTGTTCATCCATCCTGCAAATTCTTGGAAACTTTCAAAACTTCCCCTTGGCTTTCTACCTTTCCTCCAGGCCTTTGGCGCAGCAGGCCTCGGCAGCGATCTGCCCCTGGCCCAGGCCTTTGCCTGGGCACGAGTCCTGCGCTTGGCCGATGGCCCTGATGAAGTCCACAAGGCAGCCATCGCGAAAATGGAACTGAAACGCTAACTGGGCCTCGGTGGAGTCTGAGCGGATGCGCAGGCCACGTTTTTAAGGAGCCAAGGACATGTTTTTCAGCAAGGCTCAACGGCTACCTGGAGTATCACCCTACAGGAACAGCATGGAAAAAATGCTCAGCTGGCCTCTTCTCGATTTTGCTGGCTGCTGCGCCAGGTTTTGAGCAATGGGAAGGGCTTTCTAGATCTCAGAATCTTGGTCCATCTTTGCTTTTCTTTGGGAAGCAGGGAGGCGAGGGAAGATGGGGACGATCTTCCAGTGGTTTCTTGCAAAAAGACGCCTTCTTAGTCGATTAATGTAAGGACGGCGATTTAATATATTTGATAATGCAGGGGGCGAAATCATGGAGGGGGAAAAACAGTGAAAGGGTCTATGGAATGCAGCATTAAAAAAAACTAGCAATAAATGTACTATTTTCTTAAGATGACAAATTCTCAAGCTTGGTTTGTTTTATCCAGAAACTACTGACAAAAGGGGCAGAGGGAGGGGTGCTTTGGTGAGGGGGAGCCATGCGGGATTGGGGAACAAAGATCGTTCTTGTTCTGCCCAGGAAAGTCCTGAAAGCCAGTTCAAGGTCCCTTTGACATGGTCTCCTCCTCTGCGGGGTTATTCAGATTTCATCGAAGGAAAATTGAGTGGAAGACAGCAGAGAAAACTCTCGGTTGGGGGTTAATCCTCAAGCCAAGAAGCCCCAGAGTAACAGAAATGCAAGGAAGGACCGGAGGGGATTGGGGCTCAAGGCCCCCCAACTCTTCCTTTTCGAGCCCGGGGCTCTTGAATTCTGCCTGGCCTGGAAAGGAATCCCAGAAGGCAGCAGCAGCTCTGCCCGGGTGCGTGGGGGGGGGGGGTGTGGGATTCACGGGCAAGCGCCCCTTCCCAGCGTAACGTGTGAACGGGGCAGAAGGGCAATGCAGGGGCCGGGCTCGGCGAGAGACTCCGCGCCCGACTGGCTCGGCTGCCATTGGCTGCCGGGAGGCGGAGGGCTGAGCCCGGGCCCCTCCCCGGCCGAGAAAGCGGGTGAAAAGGCTGCGGCGTCCGCCCGTCCTCCCTCCCTCCGCCCGCCCGCCCGCCCGAGAAAATGCTGCGCCTCGCCCTGCGGAGCTCTGTCCGGCTGCGCCCCGGGGCGCTGCTCCGCCTCGCCTGCCAGCCCCTCTCCAGCGCCGCCGTGCCCGCGCCCAACCCGCAGCCCGAGATCGCCTACAACAAGGTGAGGGGGCGCCGGGGACCCCGGCCCGGCCTCCCTGCAGGGGGGTCGGAGCGCAACCAGCCGGGCAAGAGAAAGCGCGAGCATGTGCAGAACGCCCCGCTCTCCAGCCCCCCCCCGCCTTCTCCCACGCCCCCCGGGCGATTGGAGGGCAGGAGTGGGCGTGGGGCTCCAGGAAAGTGAGGGCTCCTTCGGAGTCGCTGTCGGGAATGGGGGGCGGGGGCGGCTCTGAAGGCCAACCGGCCTCGCCCCTCCATCGCTTGGCAGCCTGGCTAGTGGGCGGGGTCCTTATCGGTCCCGGGGACCACCTGCGGGCCGAAGCTTCCTGATCGCAGAGGTCTCCACCGGCAGAGACCGGATCGCCCCCCCCCTCCCGCATCCGCTGCAACTTCTTACCTGTCGCCCAGGTGGGCACAGTCGGCGCCCACTAAGTCGGGCGAGCGGAACAGATGCAGACCTTGCAAAGGCTTCTAGGCGCCCGTATTAGCCTGTTGCAAAATACCAGCCGGACAAGCCACAGTTGGGTCGTTTCTGGACTGTGCAACTACTGCTATCTTCCCTGTGAAATTCTAATTAGCTTTATCTAAATCGTTGGGCTCTCCTTTGATTTTGCCTTCTTCAATTCATTATTACCATTAGTCATCACAGAGGCATCCTGCTGATACTATGAGATAGATCCCCAGATTAATTTTCCCAATGGCCAATTGTTATAACTTGTTGGGAGTTCATGAATTCAAAGGTGTGCTGCCGAGGGGTGTGGAGGTTTTGCATAATAATCTTGCATTTGTTGATTGTCAAAGCAGAGTATTTCCCATTTATTGCCCACTGTTCCAAAACAAATCAGGGAACACAGGGGAATTAAGATTCCTCTCAGAGCCTGACAGGTCTGTCCTTCTGAATTGCAGATTTTCATCAACAACGAATGGCAAGATGCAGTCAGCAAGAAAACCTTCCCCACCATCAACCCATCCACGGGGGAAGTCATATGCCAGGTTGCGGAGGGCGACAAGGTACAATATATTGGGGGTAATATAAGCCCCAGTTCATCCCTAAGAGAACTTGGTGCCTTCTGCAGATTTTATTTTTGAAAACTTAAGCAGGCAGTTAAATAGCTTCTTTCTCCCGTGGTTCAAAATTTGTGGCTATCCTTACAGCCATCCCCTATCGAAAGCTGTGGTGAGACCCTCCAAGGCAATAAATTTCCAAATGGTTTGGAGTTCTCTGGAAGAAGGCTCATCTAGTTTGTAAGAAAGCACCCAGGCTGTGGCTGAGGGTGTGTTTGCGACATAAAACGTGCCTGCTTTGCTCTTGCCAAAGACTGTAAAGCAATCCATCCTCTGTTTGCTTTAGGCAGCTGGGCCAAAGCATTGTAAATATTCCTCAATCTAGCCAAGCAGCAGGCTTTACATGGATACGGCCAGAGAGGCCCGTTTTTACTGTTTCATAAGCTACGATAGGGGAAGCAATAATAGCCAGCAGGAATGACACAGCAGAAATTGCACAGAATATTGGAAGTAATTCGCTGCAGGCGGCTTGGAGGGGGGGGTGAGGCAACTCCTTAGTGGAGATTAGGAATATGGAACAGTGGA
Organism: Myanophis thanlyinensis; assembly: GCA_017656035.1. NCBI lineage: Eukaryota > Metazoa > Chordata > Lepidosauria > Squamata > Homalopsidae > Myanophis > Myanophis thanlyinensis. The sequence continues at coordinate 11,611 of JAEANM010007103.1, forward strand.
AAGTACAACCTTTATTGTGTAGAAAATAATTAACCGGGTTGATAGTTAAGTTTCACTGGCCATCTGTAATCTCCACTGGCCATCTGTAATCTTGATCTGTGTATTCAGTACTGACAATATATAGTAGCTTTGCAAATGCAGACAAGCAATCGGTAAAATGTGGCCCATCAGAGGGTTTGGGGCAGTGTTTGTTTGATTAGATCAGGCGTTGCTGGCTGAGGAATTCTGCAAATTGAAGCCCACAAGTCTTAAAAGTTGTCAAGGTTGGAGACCCCTGGATTAGACTGGATTAGAGTTCTGGGTTTGGTCTGCAGCTTTGGTGTCTTTTTTGACCCACTGGCCTGCTAACAATGCAGCTGTACTCACTGTCCTTTTTCTCGCAACATCACAAAGGACCCTCGGCTCATGCTAGCCTCCCTCGGTTCCTTTCCAGGCCGATGTGGACAAGGCTGTGAAGGCAGCCAGAGATGCCTTCAAGTTTGGGTCTCCTTGGCGAAGGATGGATGCCTCCCAAAGGGGCAAATTACTGTACCGACTGGCTGACCTGATTGAAAGAGACCGGACCTATTTGGCAGTATGTATGGGAAGGCTGGGGAGGGGAGTCGCTTTGCTCTCTTCTCGGAATCCTCCTGCAGAACCTGGTTTATCAATGCTGGCCTAATATTTCTTCCTAGGCTCTGGAAACATTGGACAATGGCAAGCCATACTCAATCTCCTACCTGGTAGACTTAGATATGGTTGTCAAGCAAATCCGGTAAGAATGAATATAAATAGATTCTCAACTTCGATTCAGTTTCGCTGCACACGCTGTGCATTGACAATAAAGGATTGAATTAAACTGTTGCCAAGCACAATTTAGGAAGGCTCTTTTGTAGTTGCAGAGTTGTTGTTGTTGCTTGCAGAGAAAGTCATTTTAGTGAAATACAAACATTCTGCTATTTTCTGGCAGTTAGTAATACATTATTTTTTCACCACTCTAGTAAAGCTAAAATATAAACTGGAAGGAAGGAATCTTTCTTTCCTCTAGAGCTGGAACTGGAAAACAAATCACATGATTGGTTCAGCCAAGTGCAGAAATCCCTCAGCCTATTTGAGAAAGAGTATCTGAAAGGATTAAACAAAATTTGAAACTCTTCTCTTCCCATTTCAAAAGCTGAGCATAAAAAAAAAAGCAGGGATTGGATAGACTATATTTACTACGTATCAAATAATATTCACATATATAGCAATATATTGCAACACTTTTGGAATATTTGCTTGCATAATAACCACTTTGCAATGACCCTTCTGCCCACTGCTTTTTTACATGTTTATGTTCTCCTGTGAATTAGAACTGAAATAGGTTGGGTGACGAGTATTGAATTTATAAACTTCAGTAGCAAATCAAACAAAATCACAACTGGCTTGTATCCTTGCTTCCAATCCTGTTTCAGGAGTGAATTTTCATCAACAATTTCTGCAAATTTGTGTTGGGATTTTTATGGTTCCAGGAACACCTGTAGTATTTAATGGTTTTGCTCCAGGTACTATGCAGGTTGGGCTGACAAATTGCACGGGAAAACCATTCCCCTGGATGGAGACTTTTTCACTTATACAAGACACGAGCCTGTGGGCGTTTGTGGACAGATCATTCCGGTAAGCTATCCACAGCAGATCTCAAGTTCTCTCTCTGCTAGGAGGGTAGAAATGGAGAGATTTTAACGTGATCATGGGACAGAATAGAAGTAAAGGAGACGTGTGGTTAGTATTGTCCTCTTCTCTGACCTATCTAAATCTTGCTTAAGCAACTCAGTAACTTTTTAAAAAGATCCTGAGCTAATGTTTGTTCTCCTAATGCCTCTCCCAAATACCTTGGCTTCCATTTCCGTTACTCGGTGCTATTATCTGATCGCCCACTGACTGCTACTTTCTTTTTGGGATTGTGGTCTTCTGATTGTTGGGGAGGGAAGAGAAGGGAAGCCCAGTTCTGTGCGAAATGAATTCTGCAATCCAACACGTGATAAAGGAATGTAGCTGGCTTTAAAGATGTTTGCGTATCTACACATTTTTCTCCCCTTGTAGTGGAACTTCCCATTGCTGATGCAGGCCTGGAAACTCGGTCCCGCTCTGGCCACAGGGAACGTGGTGGTGATGAAACTGGCTGAACAAACTCCCTTGACTGGCTTGTATGTGGCCAGCCTGATCCAAGAGGTGAGGGAGGGGCTCCTGTACTCATCTGCTTTCCCTGATGGGATTGTGGAGGACAAATTTCTAACTGTCATTGATGCCTCCACCTTTTGTACTTGGTAGGTGACCGATAAAAAAAACTTGATTTGTCCGCTTAAGAAATGATCTTCTCTTGTGTCTTAACAGGCTGGATTCCCACCGGGCGTGGTGAACATTATTCCTGGTTATGGATCTACAGCTGGGGCTGCTATATCTTCTCACATGGAAGTGGATAAAGTTGCATTCACTGGTTCCACCTCGGTGAGGAACTAAATATTTATAGCCTTTCATTCTTTTTGGGACATAAATTGATATGATAAATCAATACTAAGATTTTGTAGTGATTCTCAAAGTGGCTTTGTGGTTGCCTATATCGAGGAGTCATTCGTGGCCTTGAACAGGTCCAGGAATCTTTGATCTACCTTGGTCCATAGAGTGACCTTCAGCTTACGTCTTTCGCTATTTCTCGGGGTTTTAGGAATTGCCCCGGAACAAAACCACACTCACTGCAGGTTTCAGGAATGATCTTGATTCCCTTAACCAGCCATTAGATGATCTTGATTCCCTTAACCAGCCATTAGATGTCAGCTTAGAAAGGGTAGAGTGATGTCTTGTTGCATTGGGAAACACACAAAACAACGCCTGCTCCCTTGCTGGTCTTTTCCTCAAGTATAGCTTGTTATACTGACCGACAGCAACGTCTTGATTCTTAAACTGTACAGGTTGGGCACCTGATCCAGAGGGCTGCAGCAGACAGCAATATGAAGAGAGTGACTCTTGAACTCGGTGGGAAGAGCCCAAACATCATCATGTCCGATGCTGAAAGTAAGACCTCCTCTTCCTGGCGACAGGCAGGGGATTGAGGGGGATTAGCAGGTGCACAGTCAGCCCATCGATTTGGATAAGCTCTTCTCTAAAATGCATTTTGTGTACCCCATCAGTGAAGATGACAATATCCCAATCCATTTACCCGGTTTAAAAAGGGCAAAAGGTCGGCCTTCTTCAGCCTGGATGGACTTTCCTCAATCCTAGCTGCGTTGGATTGATGAGGAAAATAGGGAGTTTAACACGGGATTCAAAATCAGTCCAGATAAAGGCTGGTCTGCTGAGGCAACAAGTAAATTAGTATCTAATTTCCAGATGGAAGAGAAATTAAATCCACTGATTAAGGTTACTACTCTCACTGCAGTAATTAAAGAGATCATTTGCAGGCTTTCCATTTTCTGGTTCCAAATGGCCTCATTTGGATGCTTTCCATTTTGCTTTTTGTTTTTTTAGTGGACTGGGCTGTTGAGCAATCTCATTCTGCCTTGTTCTTCAATCAAGGCCAGTGCTGCTGCGCTGGATCTCGGACCTTTGTCCAAGAAGATATCTATCATGAGTTTGTGGAGAGGAGTGTGGAGAGAGCCAAATCCAGAATAGTTGGGAATCCATTTGACTTCCAAACCGAACAGGGGCCTCAGGTGGGAACAAAACCATTCCACTCTGCCACCATCTGCTCTTTCAGGGGCTCCTTTAAAATAATATCTCAGATTATAGAAAAATGGAGACATTGTTCTAGAGAGTAAAAAAATCCTATCAAACACTGTACGTTGTACAAAATGATCTTTTCATCAACTTAAAATGTTAACCTTCCTTAAAATCTAGTCAGTAAAATGCAGATGTCCTTGTGAGTTAAAAAAACAAAGTAAAAACTCAGAGATAGAAATTAAAATGATTTCCCCAGCACTACTGGCTTTAATAACGGTCATTATTGCAAACTTCAGCATATTAAATGCTTGGTGAATTTTTGTTCATATAAGCGGATTTGCTCTTTTATGATAACAGCATCTAGACTGAACTGATGTGCTGACTTTTTGTTGTTCCTTAAGGTGGATGAAGCACAGTATAAGAAGATCCTGGGATACATTGACAGTGGAAAAAAGGAAGGAGCAAAATTACTTTGTGGCGGGAGTCCTGCAGCTGATAAGGGCTACTTTATCCAGCCAACTATCTTTGGAGATGTGCAGGACAACATGAAAATAGCCAAAGAAGAAGTAAGAATCATACCATAGTACATTTCTAATTTATGCCATCGTGTTGTTATGTTGGTTCACATTATGTAACCAGGTTGCTGAATTCCAAACCTCACTTTCTTAAATATGTACCCTTACATGTGAGGTTAGGCAATAGTATAATATTGGAGAGAATCCTATTATATAAACACATCTTAATATTGCAAATGTTTTTCTTTTACAGATTTTTGGGCCTGTTATGCAAATCTTGAAATTCAAAACCATTGAGGAAGTCATCCAGAGAGCAAATGAAACCAAATATGGGCTGGCAGCCGCCGTTTTCACAAAGGATATTGATAAAGCAAACTACATTTCTCAGGGCTTGCGAGCCGGAACTGTTTGGTAAGCCCTTAAACTTAAGAATGGAACTCAGAAGGAAAAGGCAGAGGCTCCGTTTTGGGGGCACTTGCTGTCCATGCTGCAGTCCCCAACCAATTGGAAGTATATATAAAAAAATTATTTTGGTCACCCTTTCCCCCACCCCCTTTTCAATGAATGAAAACTGGAAGATTGTATTCAAGGGTTCCCATCTCACCAAGGAGTACTTGTCAATGTATACATTCAGGGCAGCTTTATGTTTTAAATTGGGGAGTTTAAATTGGTTTTTTTTTAAATTTTATGATTTTAAATTTCTTATTCAACCACCCATTTAATTTTTTTAATTGGTTTTTAAATTGTTACTAATTTATTGTTTTTAGACGGTTGTACACCGCCCCGAGTCCCTTTTTGGGAGAGGGGCAGTATATAAACTGAATAAATAAAATAAAATAAATAAATAAACAAATCCCTGAGTCATGAGGTGGACACAGAATACTGATTAGACTGCACACTCTATAAAATAAATCTGAATTGAATTCTGGGAGTTGGAGTCTACAAGTTGGACTTCAAAGCTGGCTGAGGAATTCTGGGAGTTGAAGTCCACAAGTCTTAAAATTGCCAAGGTTGGAGACCCCTAATCTAAATATCTGTGGAGATTCTCAGACATCCAGGTCACGGTTGTCCCAAAGGTACTTTTTGTCCAAGAGGCAACTGGACTTTCTGGTTTTTCTTTGAAGGCGTTTCGCTTCTCAACAAAGAAGCTTCTTCAGCTCTGAAGAATATTCAGAAGAATATTCCTTGCAGACAGCTGGTCATTTGCATCCTCTTGGAGGACACAGATAAACTCTTTATGCATGCTACTGGGTTTCCCATTTCCCCCACCCGTCGTACCCTTTCAATTACAGCGCTTCTTACCTTGTGTGAGAAAAATGACACAATGATCATATCTAGTTCAACCAGTTAGTATTTAAATTTGCTACGCAAATCTCCAGGAAATGAAAGGGGAACTTTTTCTACCCGGAAAAAAATTAATAATTCCCCAACCGTGAGCGTTTCTTAAAAAAAATATTGTGAAAGAGAAGTTATTGAAACTATGCTTCTGATACATTTACACCAGAAGTAAAGGAAGGATTAATTTTTTTTTTTCATAGAAAGGGGTGAAGATTCATTTTCTCTTTTCAACTTAGAGAGAAGTAAGAGCATGTCTATCCACAGGCTGTAACAAGTTGGTTAAAAAAATATTGCCTTTTATGTCCAAAAATGAAGATAATCCAACGTGGACTATTCAGATGTATTCTGCAAATCTGAACATCTGCCTGTCTTAATTACAACAGACAGTTAAACACTGGAGTTGTAATTTTAATAAAGCTTTAATACTTTATCAATATTTACACACCTTCTTTTAAATGATGCCTACTTACAAACAGCAACAATTTGCACTTAAGGTAAATGGGGATTAAAATACATAGTATGTATCATTGATGCTCATCAATTCCAGGTTAAATAAATGAGTTACTTGACCAAAATATTTATTCCCTATGGCAGAACTCGGTATTTAGGCAGGCAGCACACAAAACCACGTCCCGTCTGGTCCACAGAAAAACCTCCCTCCACAGAACCAGTTCCTGGTACCCAAAAGGTTTTCGGATTGTACTCAAGGTGCCAAATGCTTTTGGCACTGTCTTTCTTTCTTTCTTTTTGGCCTCAGTTAAATTCTACTTCTATTTGCATCTCCTTTGCATTTTATAATTGCCTATACCAGGGGTGGGCAAACTTGGCCATTTTGTGACTTGTGGACTTCAACTCCCAGAATCCCTCAGCCAGCAAAA
>JAEANM010007104.1:0-18016 GCA_017656035.1 Myanophis thanlyinensis
AGGGAATTATTTGTTTAGCAGAGTGATGGCATTCAGGAAAAAGCTGTTCTTGTGTCTAGTTGTTCTTGTGTGCAGTGTAGAACATCTGTTCAAGAGAACATCTGTTCTCCTCTCTGCAGCCTCCCAGACTCCCTTGGTCTTCTTTGGAGGTTGTCCACTTCTCTAGGCAATATTTCATGGGCTACGTCATGGGTTGCAAAAGGAAGTCATGCTGAGCTGGCAGAGGCACTTCCATGGATACAAATAATTGGACAGAAAGCTGACCTGCATCAAATCAAACCAGTTCATCTGCTTGCTGACAGTGTTAGCTTTCCGAAGTGTCAGAGACGTAGTTTTTGCATCCTAACTTGGAAATTTCCAAGAACAAACTTGAGACCTGTTGAATTTTTACCCCCCAACAATGACAGAAGTGGAAAATAGTCTTCTCTTGCCAATTCATGTTCAGGAGAAAATATTTTTGAAATGGATAGCAAATAAATCTTGGTATGTAGATCACTGATACGTAAAAATGTTAAACGCTTCCTTAATATTGAAAGGCTACAGGTTGGTTGAGAACTAAGGAGACTCAACTTCAAATCTACCTTCCTCCCTTTGAGCTCAACCAACCTCAGAGGGTTGCAATTCTGAGAAAAATTGGAGAAGAAATGCCCTGAATGCCCCCTTAGGAAAGAAATCTGAGAATAAGAATCTAAGAGATAAAGAGAAGAATTAATTAACCCAATGCACACTTTGGATCCAAGGAAATATTTATAGAGTCCTTGATGAAGTAGAATATTTGATAAAAAGATGAATAACTCAATGATTGCATATATTAGAGCAGGAGTGTCAAACTCACATCCTCAAGGTGACTTCATGTATCGGGATTTTTTCCCCCTTTGCTAAACTGGGTGGAGGCAAGGCAAGCATATGATGCATCCAGCCCACAGGCCACAAGTTTGACAGCTCTGTGTTAGAAGAACAGTATATCTCATCATTATCTGAGATGAACATTTATGTTCATGAGGTTCTGTTCTATGAAACACCCATGAAAAAAAGATGCTGAGATATACCATTGTTGATTGAGTTGTTAATTTTTTTCTACAAAAGATTTAAAATGTGGCACACATACCCACATTCTTCCAGCCTATTTCTCCACATGAGCATTTCCATGATGTCATTCTATAATAGGCCAATCTTTTTACAGTGCCATAAAAATATAACAGGGATGTGTTTCAGGGTGAGTAAAATTAATAGCTTCCTGCAAATGCACTCAAGGCTGTAAGAGGTGCAGAAAAAGAGCTTGGTATGTGTCGACTAATGTCTTCATTTGAAGAGATTACTTATGTTTTAAATAATCACCCATTTCCACATAATATGATTGTCTTACATACCTAGCAGGAGAAAGAAGTGGGATTTGACACACCATCTGGACTGGGATTTTAGGCTACTCCAAAGAAGTCTTGTTGTAAGCAAGACTCAGAACACAAGATCCAAATTGTCTACCATGGGTGTGAGTCATATGACATATTACATTATCATATTACATATTACATCATATTACATCAGCTCAACTCACCTTCCTCCCAGCAGCCTCACTCAGTCTTCATCGATAATTCTCTTCGGATAAAGTTTTTCTCCCTTCCAAATGGGAAAGGAGAAAAGACTGTATAGCTTGGCAAAGTAGCCTTACCCACCACTAAATAGAAGGCTAGATACCTAACTTTATTAAACTCCAGGAAAGGCCTCAGTGAGTAAAGATACACTGCAGACAACTTAACCATTTGGGATAGTTTAGGGATTTGCTTATTTAAAAATGCCTCCATCCAAAAACTGGTTAATGATTACATTTTTATATTACTTGATTTGTTTAGATCTTCAACTGGAACTTGTGGGTATGAGGCAGCCTGCAGAGAAAATTAATGATCACAGCTAGTCTTTAATGCATCTTTTTCAATCCATTTAAATTTACAGTGCAGGCAAGCATAATTAAAAACGCTTTGACAGCATTCTGCATTAAATATAGATGTAGACTTTTAAGTAACTTCAAGCATATTTTTCTCGCTCTGTCATCCTTTGCTCTTCTGCTAATACTGCATTTAACCACACCAGTGAAGTTCTACTAATGGCAGCAAGACTTTGGGGGGGGGGGGGTTGCCATTGCTTAAGAAAATGGAAGGGTCCATCTGGAGCCAGAAATGGGAGTTTTACTTTTGATACATCTGCAATGCAGAAGGTAGCACATTTGCAACTATTTTGTTCTTAATGTTTCCTTTTAAGACTTTAAAAAAAAACTAAATCAGAAATACACAGTTGTCAAAATAAAAATGGAATTTCCTGGTGAATATTTATATTTTATTGTTTGAAAAAGCCCACTTAAGAGTTGGGGAAGGATTTCAGCTACACTTGTAGATTGTTCTCCAGATAAAACTACCAGATAAGGGAATTCAAGTTAGCAAGTTAAGCCTGCAGTTTAATTTAACCTTCTTTTTGTTGTTGATATTGGAGACAAACCCATCGAGTATATGGTATTCAATGAAATGAAAATTGATCCTGAGCAATTATTAAATTGAAATGAATTTCCTTCCGTAAGAATGAATTTGTCCATAAGATGAAAACAAAGAAACACAAAGCAATATGAGACATAGTGCATTTCCTTGTAAAATGGGGCATGAACTTTATTTTGGCTTCCTTTGTTTGATTTGTTTGGTCTGCTGAAGGCCACAGAGGCCATCATCATAGATGGTGTGAAGTTAACAAGGAAAATGTGGCTGAATTTTATAGATTTATATTTCTTTAAAAAGACCTTGGAAGAAGAAAAGAGATGAAATGTATGCCCATTTATTCCTTCATCTCTCCAAAATGGAGAAAACTATTTAATATTGAGAGCCTGTTAAGGCCACAGGTTAAGAAGTCAATGCTAATCAATGCCTAGTATGTAGTGCAAATAATCCTACATGGACTTCTTCATTTGGAGGAACTTGTGGTGTCCCCCACAAGTATTTTAAACAATACTGTTTAAAACAGTATTGTAACATATATGATATAGATTTCCTAAGACTTCCAGTTCAAGGACAATCTGCAGCAGAGACAAAAATCTGATTATAACTGCAGTTGGTGTCCATCTTATGCGCCTTGAATGTACTGGGCACTCAAAACCAATATTGGGTTCTCTTCTGTGAATTTTAGTTCCATCATCTGTTTGCTTTTTGGATTCTACATTTCTTGCATCCTTTTATTAATTTAATGTTTAATTAATGTTCAATGTTAAAAACATTTAAAAGATTTGGATAAATAATAGAGTCACAAGAATAACTTCCTAGTAGATGTACCTCTCTGCAATCACTTTAAATATAGTTGTGAGAATGTAAACAAATTTTACCATTATAGCAAGTTTCAATAATAAGTACTCGAATGATGCATAATAACCAGACAGCCATAAAATATCACACCTTCTAATAGTGAATGTTGGTGAATGTTGAAAAGATGGGAGCCAGAAGGTGGCATTGAAGAACAGGAGGTGTCAGCATATTTTAGGGTTAGTTTCATTAAATTAGTACTGTTTAAATAGATTGAATCAACCTTGTAGAATTGTCAGTGAAATGTGAATGATGGAAATTAAAGGCCAGACTTCTAGAGGCATTAAGCCAGAAGAAGAGAGTCTAGAGAATCTGCAGAAATAATTAAAAAAATATATATCAAAAAATCTCAGCAGGACTTCCTTTGATTTTCTAATTGAATACTAAGGTATATTCAATAGCAAGTATACTCAGTAGTAATGCAATGTCGAATTTAGCTTTTAAAATAAAGATTGAATGGAATGAAATTGAGTTGGATTGAATGAATTGTTGGCATTTTAAACCTGGCTTGTCCCACCTTAGATATATTGGACCATAAAATTATAGTTTTTAGTCAGCATGTTTATGCAAAACGCTATTCTTTGATTTGAAGGTTGTATGCTAAGTCTATATTCCAAAAGTAAGTATTACAGGTTAGGCCAAAAATCAAAGAAATCTAGGCCAAAAATTAAGCCTGATTTCATTTATATTGTAATTATATAAAATTGTATTAAACAGATATAGTTAATATGACCAAGGACATGGGAAATAATCATTTTCCCCTTTGGCACATTTATATTTTCAATTCCACTTTCAAAATATTTTGAGGGGCTACTGTTCACATTATGCACTATTTATATAGGATGATGACATAATAATTAATAAAAATATTTATTGTATTTCCTGTTCTGTTTTCTTACCCCCTCCTGGACAACACAATGACCAGGGAATTTGATTGCTTACACAACTTCCTTACTAAAACTGAACTAGTAAAAAAAAGATTTCACGTTACAAGGTGAGACATCAGACCTTTTAGTGCATTTAATCCTCTTTTTTTAAAATCTTGGAAGGGCAATCTATCCCTGTCCATAATGATTCTAGGACATGGGTTACTTTTGTACAGTTCAGTCTTCTATCAGTGGATTGCATAATTTTAAATGATTTGTAAATTTTTGCATTTGATTTGAATATTAGGGTAATAACTTCTCCTCCTCTTGTGCATATACTGAAAAGATGGGAAGAAGAAAATTAGGCAGTTTTATATTCAGAGGATATAAATTCATTTAGTCTGAAATGTTCCACATATGCACATATATATGCACAATCATATTAATTAATATAAACATGAATGAAGTGTTAAAATGCAACAAGCTAGGTTTTAGCTGCTTTCTACAAGTTAAAACAAAATGTTCTTTTTTAAAATGACTATTTTTGTTGGCAATGACCAAAGGACAAAAAAAAGTAAAGCACCGCAAATTGAATAATAGATATTTTTTACTCAGTGATGCTTTGAAATTCTCTCTGAATTGGGTGAATGAGATATTTAATGTCTTTAAACTGCTAAGACCGTTTCTCCATTAGTGACAAATTTTCAGGAAAATGGCCAAACAGTGCTGTTATAATTACTAAAGGGCTTCCGTTACTTTATGAGGGAGTTCAGCCAGAAAGAGTCATTATGCCTCTCCCTTGTTATGCCCCTTCATTAATATATTTTTAAAAGGGTATCTGCAGCTAGAATATAATTTTTATAGGAAGTCAAGACTACAATCTGCAGTAATAAATTTTGTAATTGGTTCATTTAAAAATGGGTATCACTATCACTTGAGAACCCTGGAATTTTTGACTGATTTTTCCATGCAAAACAGTTTGAGGAATGGGATGAACTATGTCTACTCATTGCTTTGCAGTTTTCCTTTGCAGTTGGACATTGACAAGATAGTATCTGCCAATGTTTGAATAAAGCCTCAAAAGACAGATCTTCATGCAATTATCATGAGGATAAAAGAGGGAGGAGAAGTAGCACGTTTACTTGCAAGATTCCGTTTCTATAACTATTCTAAGGAAAATAGTTTTAGATCTGCGTAGTGTCTGGTTCTTAGTCTAGTATGTTTTATAGGCCTGACATAATTACAGGAAGGAGGAGTCGAATGAAGTTCTTGAATAAATTTCCATATTTTAAAAAAGAGCCTCACAGGATGAGTTTCTGGGGATCAGACTTTTGGCATAGAGAGAAAGTCAATCAAATTATGGAGCACAAGCATGCTCCATATTTTTTTTTTATTGAAATGATTTCCCTAAAGTTGCTATTTATTCCTAGTGATGATTGTGATTGGGGTAAGACTGGATCTGAACTGGATGACAGGGATAGAATTTTTAGCACAGTTTTTCCTGAGACCCTATGTGTTCACAAATGTATTAAAAGTGCAAAAAGATTTAATAATGTGAACTTCTTCAGACATACTTGGACCCCTGACGTGTGCAGTAGTGATACCTGGGAGAAGCTGTACAGTAGTGGAGGCAAATCTTACCTAGACTTATCCATGATGAAACGGTAGCACAAAATTTATTGATGTGTGTGTGTGTGTACTATCTGACACTCTTTTGCATAGTTAAGGTTTTACCTGGTGATTTTGTAGGTGACATCTTTCCTAAAGCTGCTTCTATAAATGTTCTGGCATTTCTGCTTCATCTGTGTTGCTCATTGGGCTGAAAAACACAGCTAGTCTTCCTGTTAGGCATATGATAGACTGCATATGCCTAACAGGAAGAGTCAGGCAGCAGACTTAAGGTACTGTTAAATAGCAATCAATTATTATTTTATTATACAGTAAAAGTTCTGAAAGTTGACTACCCAAGAGATGAACGAAAGTGGTCAACATACGGAACAACTGTACTGATATGTACATGTGCCACATTTTACTGTACAACTTTTATTAGAGAATGTCATGCCAAAACACAGTGAAAGAACAGGAAAATCATTCATACAATACTGTATCATACAAAATCAATACATTTACGTATCTATTGTTTTCTCATCATTTGATCATTCTCTCTGAAAAAAAGGTATCAATTTTAGTCTGTTTCTTATTCTTTTTATGAAGGTAAGTGGAGAAAGCACTCTGAATGCTGGCTATAGCACTTGGCATAGTTGGGCATTTTTCCATGACAAATCTGCAATTTCTGTGTCCCCCTCAGTTAATTCTTCTGATTTTGATTCATCAATTGCTTTCAGCACTTTTCTGCTGGGTTGTACCTCAGTCAATACTGATTGGGAAATTGCTTTGGAGTCAGAGTTAGGGTTAGGGTTTTGCTTCTGCAGATGGATCCTAGGTTTGCATTTTAGCAATGACCCATTGCAGAAGCTGGACTCAGTAGGGCATTTTGAATGTTTTGATTATGGCTTGGTCAAGAGGTTGAATTTGTGATGTAGTGTTTGGAGGGGAAAATTTAGTTTCACGTTTGTAAGATGATTCACTTGGGGATGGCTAGGACAATTCTCCACTACAAGGAAAATGGACTGTCTTCTTCTTCATTTTTTGATCAATACCTCTTATTCATTCTTCAGATAGGGCACCAATCATTCATGCAGATTTGTTAGATTTCCAGGTAATGGGAAGGTCTTCGGGCTGCAGGTCCTTGAATGAGCATGGCTTTGCTGATTTACCAAGCACCAAAGGTTTTAGCTTCCCTCCAGTTAAGCTAGCACACAGCAGAACTGTGCAATGTTCTTTAGAAAGTTTCCCATTCTTACATTTGTCACCTTTCATAATGAGGTTCCTGTCCGGCATCGCCTTGAAAAAGAATCCACATTTGTCAGTGTTAAAGACATCATCACCTTTTCTGCCAAAGTAAAGAATATTGTATTCTTTGATAATCTTCTTGAAAGAAATTCATTGCTACCAATTCTGCATTTCACTTTTCTTGCTCTTGATGCAGACTGGACTCAACTGGTCAAGTTATAGAGAGTAAATTAATGAAACAAACAAAATGTAAAAAAAAAAGTTATGGTATTTATGTAGTTACTTACCAAGTGCATCTAAATTATGTTAAAGTAATCAAAATATCTTTACAATCCTCAATTTTGGAAATGGAATGTTGAAAATTTTGACATGCCCTAGACTGGGTCAAGGTCCAGTTGGTCAAGATACCGCTTACAGAGGCAGTCAATATAGACAGGTTGGTTTTATTGTGTACATATAGTGTATGTCCGGTCTATGAAAATTAGGTCAATTTAGGGAGGTAGTCAATGTTGGGAGGTGGTCAACTATGGAGGTATTTTTATATCAACAGGGAGCATTGTTTACTCAGTCATCAATGTCCTTTTCGCTTAGGGGGCTGCAGCAGGAACTTGAAACTGTAGCTAAAGGGGCAGGATATTTTGTTCCATCTACAAACATTTTTCTTGTGCCCCTTTTGCATTCCAGGAATGGTGTTAGATGAACCATGTTTTCTTATATTAAAAGATCTGGTTTCTAGATTATATAATAGTTCTTTGTTTATTACAGAATTAATATGCATTGATACCCAAAGGATTGAGGAAAATGCTGATAATATGTTTAAAATTCTGGCATGAAGAGCACACAACCGTGTAATACATCAATCTGAGTGCATTTGGGATACATTTTGGTTATCTTTCCTTTCACGGGTATTAGATCACTGTCATATTACATAAGACCAGGCAGCCAGAGTTAGACAAGAAATCTTATTTTGCTGGGAGGAAGCATTCATTTGTTCATTCAAATTGTCTCAAATGGATGTTATATATTTATCAGTGTGTGTGCATGTGTATGTATGCATATGCACACACATATGTTTACTATTGGTCTGAATGAAACGACAGGTTTACTCTTTTACATGGAAGTTGATGTTTAATATTTTTTTTCTCTTTTCCTTTCCCTGTTGTGCTGTCTCCTAGCTTGTGACTTTGAAGTGTCTTTCATGTTTACCACTATGTATTGCATATTATGAATTGCCCTTGTTATTGCTTCTTTTTTCTTAAAAAATAACAAATCAAAATGTTTTGATTTTCTGGTAGTAGAAAATATTACTAGACTATATTTCCTTGCATATTTTTGACAACTGCTCTTGCACCTACTCTTTCAGGCTGGCTAAAAAGCCTCTGAATTTTAAAATGCCAACACTTGGATAGGATGGACCAATCTATGGAATTTAATTAAGGAGTGTATTTTCAAGGAAAAATTGTTCTGTGGCAAAAAAATGTTTTTGGTTCAATGGGTATTGTGTTTGCCACATTACTTTTTCCAGGGATTACAATCTGCAAACTTTGTGGACAACTTTTTAGAAGTGCAAATGACATCTCTGGTACCTTTAAAAATATGATACAAAATATGAAGAATTCCCATGTTTTCAATATTATAGATGTATTCTATCATTGATATTAGTCTATTTGACAATCTTGTGATCCATCGAGTTATCCTTTGAGAAAAAAGTAGTGCAGTCTGATGTGACCAGAATTAATATTAAATTTTCAGTTGACCTTTTTTTAAATCCAATGCTAGATGGTATCACAAACATAAATAGAGAAATAATTCTAGGGGCAAATAAACTTCAATAATAACTCAACATTTATTTATCTAAACAGATTACAATAGGGCAAAAAAAACCCAGAGGCAGCAGGAAAAACTTTTAACTTCCTCCTGGCTTCCCCATTGACTTTGCTTGTGGGAAGATGGTATGGAGTGTTGGAAATCACACTCATGTGACTGCAGGCATTCTAAAATGGACGTGACTTTGCAAATCAAGGACATTTCAATTTCACAGAGAGTAATGGGTTTTGGAATCTTTATGCATTCTTTAAATTAGATTCAAGCTTTATTCAATTTTGGTATAATGTAATGTTCGGGCTAACTTTTGAGGGTACAAACAGGCAAACAGATAAACATTGTAGTGTTATATAGATTAATACAGGTTCTATTCACATCAATAATATTTTGTCACAGATCAGCAGCATTATCTGACACACTGTATATGTTTGTTGTATATGTATATATTATTGTTTGTTTCCTTCTCTAATAACATTCATAACATGTCTATGCCTGCTCAGGGAAATTGCTTGTGTCTGAAGAGGTGATCTTTGATCCACTAATTTCATATCCTAATAAATGTGTATCTTCCTTAGTTTTTTAAAAAGTCTCAAATGGTTTTTGCAACTCAAAGTAGTACACTTTCCCTTCTGATAACAGGGGTATCTCCAAAGTATTTTTTAAAAATCCTTCTTGGTTTTAAACTTTTCAGAGCTATGTACCTATGTTTCCTTCAAACAAAAAAATGCTTTAATCTGTTTTTTAAGGAAAGATCTTAGTTCTCTATATTAAACATGAAATCAAAATTATGTACAACCATCTATAGTAATCACTGATTTCTGCAACCCTTACATGGGAGAATGCTCAGGGAATTTGGTCTTTACAAGTTTGATAACTGATCTCAGTCACACTGCTGACTGAGTGAGATGTTGACTTGTGGAACAATTGTCTTAGATAAACATAGAAATTGGATAGAATCAATAAATGGACATTGACTGAGATGAAAGATTAAAAAAATACCATCACAATTTTGCACTGACTAGCCATTTAAAATGATGCTACCAGCCCCTTCTGTGCTTCTCTTCTGGGAAGGTAGACAAGACAAAATTAATTCTTCTGCCTGTAATTGAACTAATTACTGCCATTCAGTTTTCAATCTGTCTGTGATTGACAGCCTCTTAACTAGGATTTCATGGCTGAGGCACCTAATGTTTGAATTGTCTTGTTTTCTGCATTTCTCACTGAGGAGACATTCCAAAAACATATGTAACAGGTAATTGTGCCAGAATTTATAATACTAATGGGTTTTACTGAATATACATCAGTAATGAACATAATTTGTTACTGTAGTATATGTGAAGTTGCTTATTAGTATGTACTTTCCTCTAAAGTAATATTCCACTGAGCCCATTGGGTCAGGCCTCAATTCCAATTTCAAAGTAATGCTGAAAGTATTTATTTAGAAGTTCCAAAATATCCAATGGGGCAAGGATTGCATTCTAAACATGTATTTTTCCCTTTAGTCCTTCAAAGAATGAGGATTACAGACTAAAAATGATCTTTTTCAGGAGAAATATTAATGGCATAATTACATTGGGAAACTTTTAAATATTATTATGTAACTCTCTTTGAGGCTCTTGTTTTACAAATACTTGAGTGAAGCAGATCTGTATTCAAATTATACTAAACAGTGAAGACTGGACATTTCTATTTGTATTAAACATGTGATTATTTTCATTCCAAGGCCTACCCATTCAAATTGTGACTGTGTTCAATCTTATATTAATAGCTGATGAAAGATTAGACAGAAAGAAAGCTTTACTTACTGAGACACATAGAAACATCAGCAATATATCTACTCTAAAACCTCAAAAGAATAATTATTTCCCGGCACTGGTCTAATATGTGAAGAAACCATTGTATTACTTGATTTAAAGAACTATTATTAAAATATTTCACAATAAAATATTTTTTGTGTAAAATCATTCTTATTGAATGAATTGAATTATGAATATATGAAGAATCCTGCTGAATGAGACCAATGCTTTACC
Organism: Myanophis thanlyinensis; assembly: GCA_017656035.1. NCBI lineage: Eukaryota > Metazoa > Chordata > Lepidosauria > Squamata > Homalopsidae > Myanophis > Myanophis thanlyinensis. The sequence goes on from JAEANM010007104.1 coordinate 10,909, forward strand.
TCGTCCAGCATCTGTTTCCCATTGTGGCCAACCAAATGTATCCAGGAAACTCTCAGGCAGGACATCAGGGGGATAGCGTCTTCCGCTACTGTTCCCCCATGGCAGGTATTCAGAGCCACGCTGCCTCTGTTGGTGGGAATACCAGAGAGCCGTTGTGACTAGTAACCACCGAGTGACCCTGATTAGGTCAATCAGACCGTTTGCATTCTGAGGGACATTCAGCATTCCCAGTGGTTTGAACTGGCTTCTCAATGATACTTCTTCAACCCTTAATTTTGAAAGGTAGGCACTAAATGAAAGGTGGCAGAAAATAAATTGGGATCACCTTGCTGAGCTTCAGGTTATTTGCAATAGGTCAGCAAATGCTTCCAGCTCCGGCTTCCAATTTATCAGAAAATAAGCAAACAATAAGCTTTCTTTCCTTAAACTGAGAAAATTTGCCAGGTGTGTGTGTGTGCGTGTGTGTGTGTGTGTACAGATAAAGAGGCAGGAAGTTTCCAGAATAAAACACTTGTTTATAGATCTGGCAAGATTGACAGAACTGGCAATAAATATTTGAGGCTCCCTTGTAGTGCTATTGTGCAACTTTCAAGAATTTAAATGCTTTGCAAATATTGTTTCAACAGATACTTGGAACATTGTCTAAATCTAAAATGTGTGTCTGAATGATTTGGTTGGATCAAAAAATAGACCGGGTACTGAAGACTTGGATGGCCCTATGGAATTGCTTTTGAATTGTAATTATTGGAGATTGCATGCTTTTCTCCTCTTTTTGACACTGGTGTTGGACTTCCATTGTCCCTCTCTCTCTCTCTCTCTCTGGTCAGGGCACAGAATGCACCCTGCCTAGCAGTAGACAGATCTCTGTTGCAGAGATAGCAGACCTGCTGCTTGTGTTAAGTGCCATGTGTTCAATGAACTCTGCTTCCCCAACTTTGCCCAGTATGAATGGGAATGCTTTTGGAAAAGGGATAGAGACTGGGGGCCTCAAGTTTTTAAGATTGCTAGTAGCTGGAAAAATGCGTCTTAAGAGTAACACAAACTTGTTTGCAATCTTCAGGACTAAAAAGGTCTTCAAAGAGGAAATCGTATCTGATCACCAGAGCCTGATGCTGTAATTTAATAGGGAAGTTTTGCGTCTCCTAGTGGGTTGGTGTGACTTCCCTATGTATTGATTTTTCCACCCCCTGCAAGTCCATTGCAAGAATGCACTAGGATATTGAAAGCAGAAACGTCTGGTGTATGGTTTGGATGAAAGAGAAGAGGGGTGGGGTGGGGGAAATGTGGGGAGCTTGCCCAAGTCAATTTTTTGCTGGAAAAGTCACGTCAAGCCTATAAACACTGCAAGATGCGAACCAGCCAAATGCAAAATCAGAAGAATACCCTGCTGTGTTTTCCCTGGTCTATCCATCTGGGCGAGGAGGAGGAGGACGAGGAGAGGGGGCAGAACAGGCAAGAACAGCAAAATCCATCTAAAAGGAATGAAGAATCTCCCAGTCAAATGTCTCAGTTAAACAGGAGGTCTCCTGGCTATGAAAAATAACATTATGTTAAAGGAATTTTTTTTCCTTTTTTGTCATATTATCTTTTGGTGATTTAGAAAGCTTTATTGATTCCTTAGATCTTTTCCCTCACTTTTTCATTTTCCACACTTAAACATATGAAGCTGCCTTGATTAGCTGCCTACCCAGAAATACAAGTGAAAGTTCAAGGACAAATTTCTCACACAGCCAGGTGCTAAGAACAAAACAAAACAAAAGAGAAAGTTGTTGTCTTTCTCCTGCCCAGCTTGAGTGCTTCCCGTATGTGGGTCAATCTTGGAAACCGGATGCTTGATCTGGTCTCCACATTCAGTTGATCAGGTAATCAAGCTGCGGGTGGGGACCAGATTGCCTGCTTTCCTTTCTTTAATGGCAGCAGGAAAGTAGTGATCTGTTTCCTGCCTGACAAAATGATTGTGTTGATAGTTGGCAGTGGGAAAAGAGGTGGAGCTTTCTGTGGCAGTGGGGAAAGAGAGTGGTTGCTTCTTTCTGATAGAGGATGGCAAGGAAAGTCAAGGCCACAAACTGTCCAACCATGATCTAGTTGAAGTGGCAGTGATCCTCTCCTGCTATGTTGTACCCCTTTAAAACATGAAGTTGTTGAATCTAAATTCCGGGACATTCTGCATATAAATATTTTCCATTTTCCCTGTGAACTCCACTACATTTATCTGGATATTCATGGTTTATTCTAGATGTTTATGGTCATGACTGGAAACTATACAGGTAAACAATGACTTCCATCTTGGTAGATAGCTGATACCATGTGATAAATGCAGGATATATGGCTGTATTGTATCTTTTGGACTGCAACATGTTTGGGTTTAGAAGCAGGGTGATTCTAGCTTTTCCCTAAGGAACATCCTCACAAGTAATATGCTATTTTGTATTTTATTCGTTGGTCTGTGAAGTTTACTGGGAAACCCTTGAGGAAATTATTCAGAGGCTCTTCTTGAGTATTATTTCTACTTCTTGTTTTCGTTTACTAATCCTACCGAGACTGAACCAATATTTGGAGACAATCTTAAGATAGATTTAGATAAACAAGCAGAAATGTAATTTAGACAAGAAGCAGTTTCTCTAGTTCAAAAAAAGATGAATGGGATTTTGACTGAATGAAGGATCAAATGTGCATTTTGGAATATTTTTTGGATTTGGAAGAAGAGGTTCCTGGATATACAAACCACTCTACTGGTGTTAAAGAAGAGCTTATAAAGCTATTAAATAAAAAACGGAGCTACACTAGTGTTTGAGAATGTGTGTGTTACATACATATATAATATGTGGGATGCATGGATTAAATGTAGAAAGTCTTTTCTGCAATCATGGATATACATGGAATTGGAAAAGGTTTGTTATCAAAATTTGTTTTGTTGCAGCAAGGGAAACTTAAATAATCACTGCAAAATGGTGTAAATTGAGACTGTAAATGGGGACTATGAAAACTGGTGCAAACCAGTTAAAGAAACTTTGGATCCTCAGGATCCCAAATCCTTCTATTCACCTAACATGCTCTCAAACTGACCCAAACATAATGTAACAAAACAAAAAATATTTATCAATAATCTAAGCAGATACATTCTTCTGTCTGTTTTTCCTAGCAGCTATGAATTCATTCCAATGAAAGAGAATATGCCTTAGAAACTCTTCCAAAGAAGAGAATTTCTAATAAATTCTTGTAGGCAATACAAAACATTATAACATGTATTTAGTTATGGAGTGACAGAGATATATGTAAGAATATCTCTTCCATTGAATAAACATCTTCAGTATTTGTATTTCCCCTCACTTTCCATTTTTCAATTAAGTCCGAAAGAAGAGATATCATGGTGAATCTCCTCCTATAGGGCTATTTCCAGAATGGGTTTATTACCATTTCTAAAAGACAGTCCCACTGATGAAAAATCATGAGAAAAATTTCTCCTTTATCTCAGAAGTTCAGAGAAATTGTCTAAATTAATTACTCCACAAATTTGGCACAGAATCTCACTACTCCAATTATGCCAGCAGTTCATCAGCCCTTATTAGTGCCCATTTATAGCAGCCAATGAGACGAAAATAATAAAATAAAAAAACAAACAAAATAAATAACAAGCTACTTCAAATTCAAATTCAAATTTTATTGGTCACATACACAGTCATACATGGTATGATATGCAGTGAAATGCTTACGCAACTGTGAGTAAGTTAAGGCAAAATGGGAGGGTAGGGTAGGAAATAAGTTGGGAAGTGGGAAGGGGGGAGTGAGGTAGAGTCATGGTTCCTGTTATAGTTCTGAGTGTTCTTGTGGTTTCTGGTTTAGTGTCTGTATTGCCTGTGGAAAAAACTTTTCCCCATTCTTTCTGTGTTTTCCTTCAGAGAGTGAAAGCGCTTTCCCAATCGCATCATGGTAAACAGTCTATTGTTGGGGCGGCTGGGGTCCTCCGCTATCTTCTTAGCTTTGGTCCAGCAGTGTTTGTTGTAGATAGAGTGCAGCTTGGGAAGTTTGGTGCTGATGATGCGCTCAGCTGAGCGTACCACTCTCTGTAGTTTTTGTCTGTTTTCCATGGTGCTATTCCCAAACCAGGTTGTGATGTTGCCTGTCAGGATGCTCTCTATAGTGCAGGAATAGAAGTTCCTAAGCACTTTTGGTGGAAGTTTGAAGTCTCTCAATCGTCTGAGGTGGAAGAGACGTTGTCGGGCCTTTTTTACCAAGGTATTGATGTGGAAGGTCCATGACAGGTTCTTTGAGATGTGCACACCGAGGTATTTGAAGCAGTCCACTCTCTCCACCAGGCTTCCATTGATGACCGGGGTCTGGTATTTCCTTTCCTGTTTTGCACTGAAGTCCACTACTTCATCACCATCCTCTTCTGTTCTGGTCATGGGGACTGCCAGTGACTCCAACAAGATTTTTCTTATTAGCATCTTAGGTTGTAAGTGGGGAATCAAGGTAGCATAGAAATCACTTTCTATGAAGATTGAAATAGACTGGTAGGGTGGGATTTTGCAAAGTTTGAAGCATTGTGCTTCAACCTTCCAACTATTGTGAGGGTAAAGAAAAAGATCTTGTGGTTCTAGTTCCCCAATCATCTCGACTTCAGGGGCTTTATTGGGCTCAGGTAAAGCTTCAGTTTGGACAGTGGGTCTGTGTAATTTATTCAGGTAGATGTTTGGGGGAGTTTGCCTATTATCTTGACATTGGTAGGTATTCTCTAGAGCAGGGGTCTCCAACCTTGGCAACTTTAAGACTTGTGGACTTAAAAAGCTGGCTGAGGAATTCTGGGACTTGAAGTCCACAAATCTTAAAGTTGCCAAGGTTGGAGACCCCTGCTCTAGAGTGCTTCTTGTACTTGTCAAGCAATTTGTTTTTTAATGGAAACTATATTGAATATTTAATCATGACCTGAAGGAAGATCAATCTGAGAAGAGAGTTGGCCAATCAATAGTAGAATACAGAAACTTTTAAAAATACTTTAATCTCTCAGGCAGAAGATAAGTGGGTTTTGACATTAGCTGCTTTCCATAAAGAACTATCCATCGTAATTTACTTAACCACATACCATCAGAGATTAAATAGTTTGGCTGCATAGCAAAGTCAATTTTTTGAATAATCTTCACATGTTCACAGATACATAAACACACATTATATCATTGAAAATAACAAAAAATATGGTTAATTTAAATCCACATTTGGCAGTCACATTTTATTGCAATTCTGTGTGCATATTGTATGCAATCAGATCAGCTATACAGATCATACAGTATAACCAAATGGAAAATTCTGTATGGAACATCTCATTTAACTGAGGATCCAAAATGATGTTTATAATGTGTGCTGCGTATTTTATAACATATTTTATCTATAATACATTACTGATTTTTGATGAATATCATCTAATGGAGCTATTTCAGTTGAGGAAAGCTAGCATATCTGTGCATGTGGGTGTGGGTGTATGTTTATAAACCCCCTCCTTTTCTTCTTAACTATTCTTGATTGGAAGAAAGAAAAGTCTCCCATGGGATTTGATTGATATAGTTTTGGCAGCTGTAAATTGCTGACAGCATGCTGCAAAATCTCTCCTATGAGATATTTTCAGTTCCATTGAAATCTCAGTTAAAAAAAATGAAGCGGTAGGCCAGGGGAACTCAGCAGATGTGCCTTTCACTGGGCTTGTACCTGCATATTTTTGTGGCAGAAAATATAGAGAATGAATGACAAACATATAGAAAACTGAGCTCCGAAGACTGCTCTAGGAATGAATTCAGGGAGGGGGAACATTTGGAATGAAGAATATTAATAAATAAGAATAAAAGCAGATTAAATATTACAAGAAAACAAGACAGCAATTGTCCAGAAGTATGATCAGCCTCTTGATATTGACATGTTTTTAAACATAAAATGTATAAACAGTAAACATAATACTACATTTGTTTCAGTAAAATTGTTTCGCTGAGGACTGCACCATGGCATTGTTGAAGCATTATTTTGTAAAGCATTCTAGAAATAATGAGTTTTTAAACATTTTGGAGGAATGCCAGACATTTCCCACAGCATGAAATGTATTTGTACTTTTACCTGAGAAATATAGTAGCTCAGCCATGAACATAGACAGTACATTTGTTTATTTATAATAAACTCTCAGGACTTTATAGAATAATACAGATAGTCCTCAACTTACGACCACAATTGGGACTGAAGCCTCTGTCACTAAGCAAGGTGGATAAGTGAGTCATAATAGATTTTATGACTTTTTTGCCATGGTAATTAAGTGAATCACTTGGTCATTAATTGAATCATGTGGTTGTTAAGCACATCTGGCTTTTCCTATTGACTTTACATGTCAGAAGCCAGCTGAGAAGGTCACAAATGGTGTTCACATGATCCCAGGACACAGCAACTGTCGTAAATACAGGCTGGTTGTCAAGCACCTGAATTTGAGTGTGTGTCTTCAGGGATGCTGTGATGCAAAGACTAATCATAAGTCACTTTTTCAGCAGTGTTTTAACTTCAAACAGTTGCTAAATGAATGGGCATAAGTTGAGGACAATATGAATGAGATAGCTATTTGATCTGTAAAAATTATTTTTCCTAGTAAGTAGAGAACAGAGGGAGAAGTGCACCTATTTCTATTACTGGAAGACCAGTTTTCCTCATGAATAACCACTTGTGATTTGGAATCCATTTTATAGTCTATACCAGCTGTCTCCAACCTTGGCAACGTTAAGACTTGTGGACTTCAACTCCCAGAATTTCTCAGCCAGCAAAGCTAGGAGTTGAAATCCTGAAGTTTTAACATTGCCAAGGTTGGAGACCCTCGGTCTATACTGAGTCAGTGAGAATAGAAGGAGCTGTTGAAAACAATGGCACTGAGAAGAGCTACAAACAGATGCAGACATTGGTTGTTATAAAGCAGTGTTTTTCAAACTTGACAACTTTAAGGTGCGTGGATTTCAAATCTCAGAATTCCCTAGCCAGCATGCTTTTAATGTGTAAACAAAACTTGCTCCCCCCTATTTCCTGTCTCCTTCCCTCATTGTTTCTCCACTTCTCTTTTTCCATACATCTATCTTTCTTTCTTTCTTTC
>JAEANM010007105.1:0-18013 GCA_017656035.1 Myanophis thanlyinensis
TGTATCACCTTAAATTCCATTCTTAAAAGCTCAATGGAAACAAGGTTGAATAATAATTCCTTTGTATGATATCATTCATTTGCATCAACATCAGGAAAAAAAAATCCCTAATCCTGTAAAAAAAGATTTATGTGTCATTTTTCTCCTACAGTGCCAATTTTATAATTAAATTCCAACATAAAATATTTATAAAGGTATCAGCTGCAACATTATCACATTTAAAGAAAATTACATTTTTTCAAATGTTAGTTTGAACTAAAATTTGAAATATGACGTAAGTGACAGCTGAGCCATTGGTTTTTTGGGGGTAAGAGATGATAGCTGTTGCAAAAACAAATTCCTACGAATCCCCTGGTAGCATGAAGAAATTGTATGTTTAAAATTCCCATTGGATGTTGGCAATATAAATATAAAAAAACTTCCTCAAATGGAATACATGTTGAAATGTGCGGCCTATACTTAAGAAAGCTTCCAACCCACACTGATTTTGGATGATCATGTTCTTGCACCTGAAGATTTATTGTAAAGTTGTTCCTATTATCCCTTCTTGTGAATAGCTTCAACATATACTCTCATCACCTTATCAAAGCAGACAAGCTTAATTAATTGCCGAGTTGCAAGTTCAATGGCTCTTGATAGCTGATCAATGCCTTCAATATTACGTGGCTACAGAGAATCTTCACTGTGGCAAAAAAAATAAACAAACGAAAAACCATTTTTACCATGAAAAGACTGGATAGTGCAAACTAACCTTTCCATTTGCCGAAGAACAATGTAGTCTGACAAGAAAGAGCTTAAATTCCTCTGTGTGTATGCATATGCACGTGAGTGTCCACTCCAAACTTAGGGCAGTGCAAATGATTTTATACTGCATGATGCTAGTACCACTCTGAACTATAATAACTGTTTGTAGATAAAAAAAAAAAAAAATCCTAGTCAGAAATAAACTGACAAAATGTACATTCTTCTCTGTTAAAAAAGTAAATAAAATAACATTATTTAAATTGTGAATTATCTGTAAGACATACATTACAGTTACATAGATACATATCAATACAGCACATTTAATCTGCCCAAAATGATTACAAAGCCAGTATGGATGTTGTGAGATACGTATATGCATCTCACAATGATTATAGCATTCATAATTGCACTAGGCCTACTATTTTAAAATTACAAGATTTCTTGATTAGGGAACAAAAGCAATCCAAGTTTTCATCAATTCTAATAGAAAGAATTAAGGATCAATGAAATCTTATTAGTAGTATGTTGTAGATTATCCATGAAGCATTATTTTAAGAATGTTATACTGGGAATCTGGCTCTTCTGCCAGTAATACTGAAGCTTGGCAGATTGCTCCTACACTTGAGGTTTAGTTGTAATTTATCGCATTCATTGTCTCCTCTGTTTGCCCCAAAGTATAATGCAGATAATTTATTTTAAGCCTAGAACTGCAAAAATTACCTTTTAGAAAAACTAGTCGAATTTCGTATCTGACTTTCTAGCTCGTGTATAATTTTCCAAACTGACAATTTTTATTTACAGAGTTGTTTTACACAAAACTTTAAAAATCTTATTTCAGTCCAAAATAGAGAGAAAGAGAGAGGGGGGGGGGCAGAGTAAGAATGATCACCAAAACAGATGTAGTGGGTTTGCCCCCTTCCCATTCTATTATTAAAACTGATATATTTACTCAGAACCATTCTTCTGAATCCACTGGACTTTCTCTCAAACAATTATATATAATAGGTTTAGCCTTCCAGTTTGTCATTTCACACACAAATACAACGTTGTATGTTCATTCCTTTTCTCTCTCTCTCTCTCTCTCTCTCTCAGCTATTTTTTTCCATTAAAAGTGCCTTAGTAAAGAAGGAAAATAAGAACAGTATCCAATCTTATAGCACTTTAGATACAGCATTAAAACTGTTTTTGAATTAGGCCATATGCATATGTATGTAGCACCATTTTTTTACTCATAATGTTATGGGGGGAAGCTTGGCATTGAGAAATGGAATGCTTTTTAGTACAAAGAGGAAACAAAAAAAGTTAAAATCTCATTGCTTTAATATTTGGCAGTTGTCTGGAAGAGATTCCCAATCAGTTAATTTGGCATCTTAAATCAGCATCTTATATTTTGTAGTCACAAGGTTTATAAGAAGAAAAGAGCCAAATCTGGCCAATAGTTTCTGAACTATTGAACTATTCTGAACTAATTTTTTTTTTTAATCTGAAAATGGGATGAGAAATCTAGATAGTCTGCTTAATTTAAAAACTAGTCAAAACAGAAGTTCCAGGCTATAATATCTCCATGGTATATATTTGGCATCTGTGATTAAGAAACAAAAAAAAAAAAAAAGGGTGAAGATCCACCACTCCCAAAAAATTGGTTTTGGAAGAGAGTAAATGGCAAGTTCAGATAAAAAAACTAATCTGTTTCAAAAATGTCCTTTCTCAGTAATTTGTTGCTGTGTTCTATGTAGTTTGTTGATTTTTTTACAGTACTGTTATGGATAAAAATCTATTAATATTCCCAATGAACACCATTTCTTCAGTGCAAAGCTGATACCGAAAGGTAGGTATACTTTACATCTGCCAAACATTAAATAAAATCAGAACATCAATAGATCTGATCCCTCATAAAAGTCGTTTCCGATGGCTTGAATTCTAGTGAGAGGTTCCCCTCCCACACCCCACAATCTAAGGACACCTGAAAATGAAATTCGTGGGGAAAAAATGAAATCAAGACAGACACAGGCAGAGACAAGAGGAGGGAGAGCCCAACTTGATTTTGCTTCAGTCACAACAACAACAAAAAACCAACCCAAACCCCTATCGTTTTGTGAGTGCACAACTGAGAATTTAGAACACATTAAGTCACAAAATTCTGACTTAAAAAAAGAGGAAATGAGCTGTGAATGTAGTTCAGCATCTTTTGTTTCTTTTCCTCTGTAAAGTTTAAATAAAATTGTAATATTTAACTACAAACTCTGCAAATATTAACAGAGTCCAGGCCAGCAATAAATTAGTATTACGCAGATCATTTTCACAGATAATACAGTCCCTCTTGAATATCTTCAATTGCCCGAAGTGGGTGGGTGGAGATCTAAGAGGCACAGTTAGACCAAGTTGTACTCCTTCAGGTTTAACTGTAAGATAGTGTCCTTGACAGCAGCAAAGACAAAGCGGATATTCTCTGTGTCTGTGGCACACGTGAAATGGGAGTAGATAATTTTTTCACTCTCAGGATTCAGGTCAACAAACATCTTCAAGATGAATTCTCTTGCTGCCTGTGCATCTCGCTGAGGTCCTGTTACACCAGAAAAGAAGATGATTGAATTTTATCTTTAGAAAAATACAAATAGCCCTTGACTTACAACTATTGGTTTTGGGACCATTCGAAGTCACGATGGCACTTTAAAAAAGTGATTTATATCCATTTTTCAACTTATGACATTGTAGCATCCTCAGGGTCATGTGATCAAAATTTGGACCCTTGGTAATCGACATGTATTTAAGATGGTTGCATTGAGTGTGTGTGTGTGTGTGTGATCACCTTTTGCAACATCCTGACAGCAAAGTCAATGGGGAAGCCAGACTCACTTAACAGCTGCAATGATTCATTTAACAATTGTGGCAAGAGAATGGTTATACAATGGGGCAAATCTCACTTAACAATTGTCTTGCTTAGCAACAGAATTCTTGGGATCAATATGTTCGTTAGTCAAGGACTTACCTGTAAATGGCTATTATTACACTGTGGTGATAGCTAAGCAAGAAATGAGGACTGAATATTGAAGGATGTAAAATAAGTTGTAGACTGAAAAAATGATACATCCCAACATCTTACTTAACAATCATGCTAACTTGGACAATTAACATTTAACCTTTTAAACTAAAGATGGTTAAAAACAAGACAAAGGCGAGAATTTCACAGTACATTATGATGGGAGCTACTATACTACTATACTTTAAACAAATAGAAAAAGTATAGAGGGAGAAATGATTGAGAAAGACGACAGGGCCTCATTTTAAAACAAGATTAGAGTGACTATCACTGGGAAATGGATGTGTACACCAGGCACTATAGCCACTGGGAGAGAAACATATCAGCTTTCAAGGGTGGGGGGAAAAGTGAAGGGGAAAAAAACGCTTCTCTTTGCTTCAATTATTGGAACATTTTTCAGCAGGTGCACTCTCTATCTCTCTCCACTTCTCAATAAGTAGAGGGACAAGGCATAGAAAGTATTATTATCAATTTAACAAACCACATCCTTTTAGTAAGACATGGAAGTCTCCCTGCATTGCATGTGAATTTGATTTATCCTATTCTGCTAATCCTATGAGATAAGGAAGAATAACATATGGTAAACTCCATCGCTTCAATTATGTACACATTATAGCTTAATAAACAAAACATCCTCCAATCATATGGATAGAATTTCCTCCACCTCAAATCTAATTCAGATGAACTAAAGACAAAAACCATGGTATGTTCAAGGGCTATTTTTTTTGGTTAACAAATAACATTCTGAACATGTGGATAAGAATGTACCATTTAATTAGAAGTTTGGGAATGGTGGCCAGAATATTACAGAACTACAGAAGGCAAGCTTGTTCTCAGCTATCAACTATATAATGTTGACTTATTGCTTTTATATTATTTGCATACAATGTCTTATGAAAAAAAACCTCCTTAAACTTACCATCATACTCCGGGAAATAGTCAACTAGATGTGAATACATTATTTTCTCCTCTAAAAGATCTTTCTTATTTAAGAATAGAATGACTGAAGAATTCTGGAACCAGGGATATGTGATAATTGTCCTAAATAGTGCTTTGCTTTCCTCCATTCGATTCTGGAAGAGCAAAAAATAGTCAAGTAACATTAACATACATATAGTGACTGTTTCAAAGACACAAACTGTTCATATGTTTTTGTACTGTTTTTCTTGGATAGATGCACAAATCATAATATTAATAGATATAGGTATAGGTGTGGATACAAATATATGAATGGATGAATTGTAGTTCTATTTAAATTCCAAGGCTCAATTCATCTAATCAATTAGAAAGTAACTGGGGGTTTGCATTCTTTCTCATATTCGCCCCCAGCACATGGTTTCCATCTTTGGTTTCTTGTTTAGCATTAATCATAGACTGAAGTGATTTTGAAATCAGTTTACTACAGGATATATTTCCCCAAGGCAAAACTTCCAGGAAGAAATGGTGAGCTGAATATAGCTTTGCCAAAAATTGATGACTCCAGCAAAACGAAGACCCAGTTAAGACCCACTCTTCATACGTCCTCTCCAAACAAGGACCTGATATCAGTAATTGCTCCTCACAAAGAGGCTGGAAAGATAATAGTCTGATGGGTGTAGAGCTCTGGGAGACCAGGGAACAGTCACCTTACTCAAACCACAGTCAGGATCTTTGAAAGAACACTGGACAAATATACTTCCTTTTAAAATCTCTTTTGGAAATGATTGATTGCTCTTCTAATCATTTTTGGAAATTGTTTTTTAACTGCTTTTCAGTTATTAGAAATTTTTGGACTGACAAGTTTTAGAGCACTGGGAAGGTTTCCTTCAAACCTTAGCAAAATAATTTTTTAAATAAGATTTTAGAATTAGTTATAAGAATCTTCTCAGAAGACAATGCTTTTGTTTTGAATTCTCTTTTAAAAAATATGATAGGATGAAACTTTGAAAGTGCATACTAGAGCGAACCAGAACGAACTAAAGATTATGATTAAAGGAGAGGAACACTTAAATCTGATTTACAGTACTACTGTAGAATGAAGCACAACATTGGACATATTGAAGGATATTTTTGAATAACTGAACCAAAAGTTAATTTTAAGATTATCTATGTTGGGTGTGAAAGATAAGGTCCACACAAGAATGTTCAATTAAATGGATCTATTGCTACTCATGCCTAGACACAGGAATATTCTCAACTAATGGTTAGCACCTTGTAGGAGTTAGATAAAGATCAACAGAATTCAAGGGGATTTGACTTAGTTTATTTATGGCTATGTAGATTCTGGGCTCGTGATGGCAAACCTGTGCCACAGGTGGCACACAGAGCCATCTTGCTGGGCACACAAGCTGTCAGCCAACTTACCTCCAGCTGAGCATGCACCTGTAATTGCACATGCACACATGCGCGATTACAGAGACCCAGCTAGTCTTCAGGTCTCCACTGTGCATGCACGCGATTGCAGCAGGAAATCCAGTTTGTCTTCGGAGCTCTCCTACGCATGCACACGTGATTACTCACATGTGCACGAGTGCCTGCATGCAGCACGTGTGCATTGCATGTGCAAAAGCTGCATGCATGCATAGATGGTGTGTTTGCACATGCAGCGTACACAGAGGAGCTGCATGCAAGTGTAGATGGCACCCGCAAAGTGCGTACTTTTGAGCACTTGGTAAGTAAAAGGTTCGCCACCACTGCTCTAGGCTGGTCCCTCTTTTAACTTTGACTCCAATGTTTGTCATTCCTTCCTCTACAGTCTACCTCTATAGATATTGTTTTAAAAATGTTAAGGGATGTATAAATAAAAAAACAAAACAGGTTTGACACCAGACGTGAAATGATAAGGTTTTAAGGATTTGTTTGTAGATAACTGATGGGGTAGGAAAAGAAGAGTCATCCCAATAAATATTAAGTGCTCCATGAAGGATGTTCTCTTCTATTTTTGACTGAAGCCTAGGGCCCACATTTTGCTTCTAATAGTTTGTAAACGAAGAAATATCATATCTTTATAAACACTGTATCATTGCAATCAGGTTTATTGTAGTTAGACAGCTGTAGGTTTTATTATATGATTTGGCTATAATTTAATTAGTAAATCTGACTGGTAAATTTGCATTTTTTAAAGATGCCAAGCCATTTCAATTGTATTATTTTTACACAGAAAGGCTCTAATAGCATAAATGGAAGAATCAAAATTAGTAAATGGTTTTTAAAAGAATAAAGATGTGCACACATGCTGTATACACATAAATATATTTTGTGTCTTAGTCTATGCTTCTAGATAGGCCTTTTAATATGTGTTGGCAGTAGTTCATTACAGTAATTTCATAATGCACCTAAACGTCTCTATCATCTATTAGTCATTAAACTATCCGTTTTTTCTCTTGATCATGACTACCCATTTAATTAATAATACCAAGAACAGAAGCACAATTCTTTGTATACAAGACTGTTCTTTAGTTCTCTGCTTTCATAAATTTTAGATAGAAGTTGCTTTGATGCTATGCCCTGTTCGTTTCTTCAGACACAGCAGCTTTTGTGAACATATTCTCTGCTGGTCTAGATACTTGCACACAAACCCCTTAAAAAGGGTAATCCCAAATTCCTGGATTTCAAACTACTCCAAATTCACATTTTTAAATACTCCGTGCCTTCTCTAGACATTTCTACGATTTCATCTTTAAAAAATAAAACTGTAGGTATGGGGCTTATGAATAATGGACAGCTTATCTACAAATGTCAATATTTGGTTTAGAATACTTTATTCTACAGTGGAATTCCCCAAATTAAGATATTTAATCTTTGCTGATCAAATTATGACCCCTATGTTTTTCATTCTAAGCTAAAATCAGACACAGGGTATTGTTTGCTCTCCTTAGAGTTATAGTTAGACAATGTAAAACTTTATTTTATGCTGAACTACATAAGTATGGCATTTTTATGTTCTGCCATTATGTTAAAAATATGAACACTACTTCTAAGGCATGATTGCAAAGATAATTGCAAAAGATGGTTTAACCCAGGGGTAGGCAATTATGGCTCCTTCATGACTCGTGGACTTCAACTCCCAGAATTCCTGAGCCAGCCATGCTTATTATGGCGCCTTCATGACTCGTGGACTTCAACTCCCAGAATTCCTGAGCCAGCCATGCTGGCTCAGGAATTCTGGGAGTTGAAGTCCATGAGTCATGAAGGAGCCGTAATTGCCCACCCCTGGTTTAACCTAATGTATATTTTATGAGACAGTTTCTATACTCATTAGTTTGTCTTAGCTGACTTGAGGTACCTCAGTAGCATTTTCATGTTGGTAATAATTTGTTTAATTGTTAACAGGAATACTGAAATTCTATTAGGCAGATTAAGCAAAATATGTTTAAGTGTATTCTAAGGCACCGGGCCACGGCATGATAGAAAGTCGGCCACACAACAAGCAAAGCCCCATCCACTGGATGCAGGCAGCATGCAAAACCGTGGCCCCTCTGGTCTGCAGAAAAACCTCACCACAGAACCGGTCCCTGATGCCCAAAAGGTTGGAGGCTGCAGATCTAAAGCATACACCAAATACCCAAAACTTTTGGAACACTGTAGCAGTTCATGTATGGAGGATTTTTCCAGAGTGGAATCAATACTTTACTACTACCTCGGTGGCAAGGCCAAGTTTAATCTTTATGATCCTAACACTTGCAGCTTTTTTGATAATAAGTAGAAAACTCTACTGCAGAAGCATTTTGGGATTCATTAACCAACAATTTTAACAACAAATATAGCATTTAGGATTGGGTAGTGCACATGTATAATGCAGTTAATGGAAAGGTCATAGAAAATTAGCTATTTATTATTATGGTCACTGGAAAAGTTTTTATAGCAAGATTGGTATTAGGAAGGTTAGCTTAGTAAAAATCAGCCCTCAGGCAGCTGGTGAATAGATCTCTGATTGTAAATAAATAAAGCTTAAGTAAGGCCAAGAATAGTTCAAAGTGAACTGACTTTTTGTACAGTTGACTAATCAATAAGCTGACATCTAAACGTAGGCAGGATTGGATGCTCATTCTTTGTCTTTATTGTGATATGTTCTGTTATTCTGCAC
The DNA here is from genome assembly GCA_017656035.1 of Myanophis thanlyinensis. NCBI lineage: Eukaryota > Metazoa > Chordata > Lepidosauria > Squamata > Homalopsidae > Myanophis > Myanophis thanlyinensis. The sequence goes on from JAEANM010007105.1 coordinate 8,850, forward strand.
ATTAAAATAGTAGCTATAATTACATATATGTATTTTGAGGCTTCAACGTTGTAACAATTTTACCAATTTATGATAATTAATAAACATTTTGATTATAACCCTAGCCCTTTATCAATTATCATAATGCATGGCAGACTTGAATTTTTTTTTAAATTAGACATTTAAATAATTTTCAAACCTTATTGGCATTGTTCACAAAAAATAAGTGTATCTACTATGTAATTATATTTTCTTTTCTTCTTAAAGAAGATCACAATATGCAAACTGTTATATTTTATTTTTGATCCTCTAAAAATTAGATTTATGGATGTCTTGACTGAATGTTGAAATGTTTTGTGGATTTCTATGGAACATTTGTTTTCATATTTGGGGCTTAAGATTTAAGTGTGTATCTTTCTGTTTGGGAGCCTGTCAAAATGTCTGATGATGTCTACCATATGGCAGATATTGCCTCATTGAGTTGGTCACAAATTATTCCAATTCCTTTTTATTTGGAACACTATTTAAGGCACATTGGTGATAACTCTACCCTGAGACCAGAAAATGCAAGCTCTAGTACTAAAAATCAAAAAGCACAGTGGAGGAAAAAAGGAACCAAAATTAAATGTAAAGAAGACCACACTAATGACAACAGGTAGAACAACCAGCTGTAGAATACACAATGAAGTGGTCAAGAAATACGCTACAAACCAGCTCTTATTAGACCAGCCATGAAAGCCTTGAAAATTCTATTCAAATACCATGATGTATCTTTATCTACCAAGATCAGGATCATACAAGCCACAGTATACTCTGTGACAGGAAAATATGAACTTTAAGAAGCAGGATAGGAAGAATGTTTACGTTTTTAAACTTTTCTGCTGGAGAAGACTCCTGGGCAGCCAACAAAATGAACCATGGATCATTCAACAAATCAACCCTTCAAGGCACAAATGGCCAGGCTCAAATTATCTTATGTTGGACAAATTGTGCTAAGGCCAACTCTCTGGAAAAGGTTGTAATGCTGAGAAAAATGGAAAGGAGGAAGAGAATGGCCAACAGCAAGATGGATGGATTCAATTTCAGTAATGATGACTACACTATTGGGAGTGTTGAAAGAACAGGTTAGGGATAGATTGTCATGGAAAAAAAATCTATCGTGGTCAACAGGAATTAAAATGACTTGATAGCATATAACCAATATTACTGGAGATTCAGTAAATGTAGCACCTATTGTAAATATTTTTTGTTACAAAAAAATAATATGGAAAATGGATAGGATGGAATTGCTGCACACATGGAGTTTTTTTTCAAGTAACCTTATTAAAGATTATAATTACTATAGTAAAATTAATGCAAAGAGATAGGAAAACAGAACAAGTAAAAGTTACAAAGGGGAAAAAAGGAAAGAAATAAAGAATAGAAAGGGGGGGGGAGAAAAATAAAAATAAAGAACAAAATTCCTTTCTGCCATAGTTATTGATCCTAGTAAAGTTACCACGAAGTCTATACTTCCCATTCTCACATATTTTAGGCAGCTAAAAATCTAAACATATAAATTACTCCAGGAAACCTCAGTTACATTCAAGCATGAAAATAATAAACACTGACAAATGCAAAAACCACATGCCAGATATCAATTCTGTTTAGAGTCAACCCCAGCTTCCAGTGTTTGGATTCTTTCTTTCCATGCAAATGGAACAGGGAAGTCTTTGAGTATATATTCACTTAATGAGAATAGGGATTTGTATGCTGTATATTCACTTAATGACTGCAATATAACAAATTTCTGAGCTAGAAAGTAAACTAGATAAGAAAGTCCTGAAAGAGTCACACATTCCTGATGTATTTTATTGAGGTTTACATTTTATTGACAAGCATTCTATAATCCTTACTAAATATAATGCAGAGAGTCACAGATACAGAAAATTGGCATTACCTAAATTGAGATGCAGTTATTGCCATGCGATGATGCACATATTTTTGGAGTTTTGGATGTCAAAACTCACAGGGCAAACAAGCTATTATATACAAAAAATATGAACAGCAAATCCCACATTAAGTTGGATTGATGATGTTAGCAAGTTGGATAATGAAAAGCCTGCAAGCAATAATAATGCTCAGAAAGCACTAGAACTCCAAAATTCAACCAGGAGCTGGATACATTCTCTTCTACTGGAAGTACATATTTTTATTGTCAGCATTATCTTAATAGCCTATTCAGTTAGGACTTTATGCAGGCAAAGTATGTTCTCTATCACTGAACACTGAGCTGTTTCCAGGTAATAGAAGATTTTCATGATCATTTTGATCATGGCAGGTAAGAAAAGGTAGAGTTGGAAAAGAGTATATGACTGATTAGAAGTTGAACTGCCAGTCAGTATAACTCACATCCTTTTGCCAATGTATGTTTTCCCAAATCTAAAGGGGCAGATTTACCCTTCCCAATACTATCTTCCTAGGAAGACCCAATCAATCTAGAATAGTAGTTCCAAGTGATGTCAATCAAATATGCTTCCCGTGTCATTAAAAAGAAGATTACTCACAGGTCAAAAACGCTATGGAAATCAGAAAGCACTAAGCAAAACTGTTGCCAGTTGTTCATCTTCTTAAAACGTAACCAAAAGAACAATCAAAGCACTACAACAGAGTTTTGTTTAGTCATGTATCAATTAAAGGACTAACACAGAAAAATGCAAATTAGGATTACCCTGTATCATAGGCTCATCTTAATGATGGTGAGATGTTGAGTTCTCTTTCAGAATAGGTTGAAATGTTCTGTTAAAGTTATTAACACAAAAGTGACTTCTGACATTATAAAAATAAAATGCTCCCAACAGATTGTATTCTACTCAAGCATAAAACCAAACATAAAACAAAATTCTATTTAAACAAAAGAGGACTGCAGAAAGATTATGTTTTAATTCATAATATGCAGTACAAAATTCCTTTACTAAATAGTACCATTGCACTTTTTACCTTTCCAGAGTTGCATTTTGCTATTTTTCTTTTATTTTCTATCTTTTTTCCTGCAAGTGTGGGGTCTACTTTTTTTCAGATCAACTGAGTAGTGATCCATTAATTGTGACAGGAATTAATGATCAGCTTGTCACTCTAATCTAAAAGAGAATGGCCCAAGTCACCCACCCAACTCCACCTATGAAATGGGAGGGGGACAAGAGGGTAGAGAAATGGGGGGAGCACCTCCTTCACTGCCAGTTACTATTTGCAGAGCCATTGCCCAATGCTGCCCCACCCCTGTTCTTCTCTGGGATTGCTGGAGAAGTGAGAGGAGAGAAATAAGGTTTTCTGCAATCAGTTCTCTGAGGTCACAGAGTGATCATTTTGTGGGATCAGAGCACTGAAGGGAAATCAACCAATTTCCCCATCTCTTCATCCCTTCTTTCGCCACTCAAGGCAGGAGAAGAAGAGAGACAGAGATAATGACCAACTGAGAATACAATACTTATGAGGAACACAGAAATAGAAAGAGAACTCAAAAGTTCCACTAGACCTAAGAATGAACAGGCCTTTATGGAGGGATCCTAAGTATAGATCAGTGATGGCAAACCTTTTAGAGACCAAATGCCCAAACTGCAAGTCTCGCCTGCAACGCAATGGGGAGCCGAAGACCAGCTGGCCGAACAGGGAGGCAGTATATCATAACACCGGCAGCTCTGCAGGAGGTGAGATCTTTTTCTTTCACAAGAAGTTGCAATTGATTGACTGAACTTTTTTTTAAGTCCCACAAACTTCTGTTTCCCTGCATATGATGGCGAGAAATGCCACGAAGAAATGCGGTAGAGCGAATGAGCTGGAGCGACGGCCGCGTGCCCACAGAAAGGGCTCCAAGTGTCACCTCTGGCACGTGTGCCATAGGTTCGCCACTACTGGTATAGATCATATAATTGATATCTATTAATGTGGGGTTATTCTTCTTAGAGCTTAACTAGTTGAAATAATATCAATATAATTTTGTTTATAATTGATTAGTTACTTCGGAGATAAAAACATCAATTAACATTAATTTATGTATATCCTCTACACTGACTAAAGGAGTTATAAATAAGCCTTATGTATTAGAAATAAAAATGTAATTTTGGAGAAGCAGAGTTTTCAGTTGTAAAGAATAAGAAATATTAGTTAATGTCCAAAAGATTGAAGTGGAACCATGTGGACCAATATGTTTCTGACCACAGTATTTCAAAACCAGGTTGAAATCACAAAAAAACAACAACCAAAAAAAAAAAACAATTCCTGGTTAGTCATAGAATACTATCACAAAATTATATGGGAGATTTTTTGGAAAGCAATTATTGCCTTAATTAGAAACATACTTCTCTAGGGCATTTGATGATGGCCTACCTCATTGTCTGACTCCACAAGTACTTGATCATATTCGCTAAGAGCTACTAGAAACATAATCGAGGTGACATTTTCAAAACAGTGTATCCATTTTCTTCGTTCTGATCGCTGTCCCCCCACATCCACCATTCTGGAATAGGAGCAAAATTCATAGAAATCAAAACAATGTACAAATACTAACTTTTAGGGACATGTTTCATTTTATATTATTTATATGTTACCTCTCAAAGATCATGACAATAGAGTGAATACATCTACATGGCATCATTCTGCAAATATTTACATTGACAGCAGGCATGCATTCTGGTGGTGCAGCAATTAGAATGCAGTAACTAACTCTGCCTACTGCCAGGAGTTCGATCCTGCCCAGCTCAAGATTGACTGAGCCTTCCATACTTCCAAAGTCAGTAAAATGAGGACTCAGATTGTTGGGGGCAACATGCTGACGTTGTAAAACACTCAGAGAATGCTGTAAAGCACTATGGAATTGTGTATAAGTCTAAGTGCTATTGATATTCTGCTTTGAAGGGACATCCAAATAAATGAGATAAGTAATAGTGTAGAAACCAAACCAGCAACAACTTAATATTCCTGAAAAAATTTATTGCAAGATAGATGCTGTTGACAGATTGCTACCAATCATACCAATGTCAAATTTGCATGAAGTGATTACATAGTATCAGCCTTTCTCTAGAAAATATAAGCCAATTAAGTCTTGTAGAGGCTAAATCAATGGTAATGGAAATCAATGGTAATGTTCCTGAATTTTACCATCAAATATTAAGCTGCCACAAGCCATTGTGAGGCATTTATACACTGTAATTTGGAGTAAATATAGATGAGCTATTTCTCAAACCCATTTAATGCTTTTCCTTCTGGACTGTTGATTTCATAACATACCTTATCCCCAGAGACTTTGCACTTATGGCTCTAGGAAGGTAGTAATTTTTGTTTTCCTTATATGAGTTTCTGAGAGGCACTTTGCTCTTTTAAATTATTTCCAAATTTAAGGGTCATATACACTAGTAAAGCAAATAACATCTTTACTAACAAAATGGCCGTCTTTTATTTTGCTTCAGGACTACAGTTAATGAAACTCAAAATAAAAAACTTCAAAAAAGGTTCTTCAGAACCTTGTATAGAGCAGGCACCATTTGTCAAACTTTGTATTTCAACAAATCTACGAATGAATTTCAACAAATCTACAAATGAACAGAAGTTGATATAGCCACTACCATTATAAAAGTTAAACACACCTTTAAAAATTAGTGTAATTATTAAAATTGAACAGTTTTTTGGTTCACTATGGGCAAGAATCCAATCTTTTCCAGAATAACTGTAACAATAATAACCTTTTATGTATAATGACAGAATAATAAAATAGGGGAATTCTTATAAAGACATTTATATTATTTTTCCAGTTTATGTTCTTACACAAAATGAAGCAGAATTAGTAGTTAGGACTTTTTTTGAGAATTGGTGGATTGGCTCTATGAATATATAAAATACCATTTGTCTGCAATTTATGAACTATATTTATACCTTAACACTCAAAAAAGCATGTTGTTTATGACTTAACACAATACTCTGTTTTGCATCTCCATTTTTGATCAGTGTAAAATATTGATGTAAACAATGAACATCTCAGGGGTTGAATTGTTTTGCCTGAATTGCTGCTACCACGCCAAAAGAATGGGAGTGGGAGAAAAGAATACATTTCCAAAACAGCATTATCTATTGGTACAATTATTTAAATATATTTTTATGCTCCCAGTAGAAAACCCCGCTCCCCCAAAAGAAACTCCTGTGAAGTAGCACTTAAAAGATCAAAAAAAAATTTATCTACCTGAAAATAACACTTTGTAAGTCAAATGGATATTCAATGATTCCTGTAGTTGGAACTCGAACTCTAAGAACATCCTGTTGAGTGGGTAGATATCCAGAGCCTGCTATGCGGTCCAAATCGTTAAGATAACTATATATGGAAGAGAAACATCAGGAATGAAAGATAATGCCCCAGTGACAGAAGGAATTATATAAAGATAAAAAAGCAAAAGAGTTTTGGATAGGGCTAACTTTGGAAAAACGTGTTAACCTGTTCTGGCACAAATTAATGTGTTTCAATGTGAAAGAGAAGTGTACAAATTACATTTCAATGTGAAAGAGAGGTAGATTGGTAAAATTCAAAATCAAGCCCATATGAAATTAAGTGGATCGAAGTGCTGAATTCAATAAAGAACAGTTGTTTGCTAGAGTGAGATTCTGCCTTAAACACAGAACTTTTGTCTGTTCTCTTTCTCTAAATGTACATCTAGAAGTGGCATTAACAAATAAGTTTCATTCTTGTTAAAACAGATTCACTGATATAAATTACAATTTAAGTTAATTATGGTTCTTGAGACGGTTCACCATTAATTGGCTCTACGCAAATGTAGTAGGACAAATGATCACATAACTATAATTAAGGAATATGACTTTCTCCCCAATTTCCATGCTATTCTATACAGTGTCATTTCATTTTCACTGACATTTTAAGGAACTAGGATATTACTTTATCTGCCTCGGGGCAGATCACTTACTTAACAAAACAACAGCATTTAGAATAGCATCTCAGCTATTCTATCCTGTTATTGTTTCCATTTGAAAAGGAGACCACTTGATCCTAGGCAGCTTGCCAGATCTTTATAGCCAAGATCAGCCCTCTGCTTTTCTATAATATCCAAATCTGTACTGTAGTTAGACAAATCTCGATGTACCTGATACCGTTTAGAGCTATCTTTGCAGCCCCGAGATGAATTAAGAATGCCGTTCTACATTCAATCAGGGGCATGCATGGTCTCTGTGAATGCTAGACTTTGACATTATCTTTTTAACCTTTGGCTAATGTTAATTTTTTTCCCATGGGTCTGCTCCCTCTGATTCTTAGAGAGCACTTCAAATCAACTTGGTTAAAAAAAAAATTGGCAAGCCTTACTTCTTAAGGCTCTTAAGGAAAGATTTATTCTTTCAAAGACTGAAAGATTAGGCTTCCCAAATACTGGATGTATCCTTAAGCAGTGCATTTGGGACAGTGACCTTCCAAGCAAAATGTGGTTCCCAGTTGCACAGCACAGGGGTGTCTTTCCAAGTGAGTAAGTGTCAGCTTCCTATCTCTCCTCTCAACTCTGAAAGTTTACCAGGCCTTCCATTTCGCTCAGCTTGATGCACAAACTCTTGCTGTTATATTGGGGTACTTTAAAATTACTCTCCCACATTAACACATATGTCCTCAATGGAGGAGGGGATCAGTAGAATTATTCAGCCATAGTCTTCTTCATGGCTGCCTACAAGGAATCCTAGTCAGCTTTTAGGTATCCTATAATGAAGAAATTCCCTGATAGAAAGCATGTTTTCCATTTGTTGCTTATCTCATGCTGACATTATTTGGCTATATCTTTCCAAGTTTCTTCACTTGCATATAAACCAGTTGACTACCCTTGCATTTGAAAATAGATACTGATTTCCTTTTTCAACCTCATGCCTCATGCCATAAGCTTTCTGACAGATAGAAACTAGGTAAATCACATCAAATACCCATACAATTAGCACAGGCATCCCAAAGGGCTGTGTGCTCTCTTCATTATTATTTCCTCTCTATTCCAATAACTGCATCTTGAAGGATCCCTTGGTTAAAGTACTGAAGTTTTCAGATGATACAACAGTGACTGGTCTTATTTTTGACAGTGATGAATTTGCATACAGACAGGAGGTTGAACAACTGATCCTGTGATGCAGCTGGAACAATCTGGAGCTAAATACACTTAAAATTGTGGAGATGAGCCCTTAGGAGGAGCCCTCCTATTCAACCACCTCTTACAATATTAGACAACACAGTATCAACAGTAGAGACCTTCAAGTTTCTGGATTCTATAATCTCCCAGGGCTTGAAATGGACACCTAACTTTAGAACCGTCATTAAAAAGGTGCAACAAAGAATGTTCTTCCTGGATCAACTCAAAAAGTTTGGATTGCCCCAGGAGCTGTTGAAAGTTTCACAGATGAATTATTGAGTTACTGAAAGCCAACACAGAGAGACTAAGGAGGAGCTACTTCCAACAGGCAATACGAACCCTAAACCAAACCATAACAAACACAGGACTATAATAATTTCTAATCTACCTCTTAAATAATCTACCTCTCTTAACCACTCCATAATCTTCCTCCCTGTCCATATTACCCCTTTGCCTACTACCTTGCGATCAATCGAAAACACATTTCACTGCATTTCGTACTATGTATGTATATATATGTGATGAATAAATTTGATTTGATTTGATTTGAGTCTGTAATTTGCACTTCTATAACTGTCTGGTTTGGTACAGCAACCAAACAGGACAGGTACAGACTTCAAAGGATGGTTAGGACTGCAGAAAAAACTGCAATTAGCCTACCTTCCATTGAGGACCTGTATACTGCACAGGTCAGAAAGATGGCTGAAAAAATATCTACATACCCTGCACATCCTGGACATAAATTATTTCAACGCCTCCCATCAGTTCGCTGCTATAGGGCATTGCATGGCAAAACAACTAGATTCAAGGATAGTTTTTTCCTTCATGCAATCACTCTGCCAAACATCTTATTACCACAGTACTGTTGTATATCTATGGATATTTACCCACGTTGTGTAGCTGTTTTACTATTATCCTTCTCATCTTTTCTACTAACTTCTTCTTATGATTATATAACTTTGCATGTAAACTGAGAGCTTTTGCACTAGAGACAAATTCCTTCGGTATCTAATCACACTTGGCCAATGTATTCTCTTCTCTTCTCTTCTC